>APFE030750383.1:75307-89537 GCA_000404065.3 Pinus taeda
CAACTTGCGCTTATTCCACACCTCACCAACATTAGGTATCCCTGTAGCCTGTGAGATCACCTCGGGTGTCAATATAAAGTTTACCCCTGCAAGGTTGACATGTCCATCATGCAAATGTAAAACAAAAAGGCGGGCCAAATCTCGGTGGTGCTGAATCCGAGAGATCCTCTCGCAAAATTCATAGCAAGACATATACTGAAAACATGATACGGCCATAGGAAAAGCTTGTAATTCTATCAAAGAGGTGGGCTCCTCTCGCTTATGATGTCCACCCTTACCACTCCTACGTGGCTGCCTCTGTTCCTCAATTTCTGCTGATGATTGGTCATCACTTTTCTCATAAGTTTCGGTTTCTGACATAGTTTAGGAGCAAAGTGGACAAAGTGGACTGTTGTTTCTGCCTGTAAAAAAATGCTGAATTTTATGCTGTTTCAAGGGGACAAGGACATGAGGGAAATGTTAGGGGAGGGATCTTTTTACAAGGAATTAGGAATATAGGAACATAACAGGGAATTTAAGGAAAATATGCAAACAATATGGCAAATGGGAATACATATTTATAATCAGGAATATTGGAATATCATTTGAAAAAATCATTGCATATGGGAATACATGTATAGGAAGTAAACATATGGGAATATGCATGCATTCATTAATCAGGGGAAAATAGGGAAAATTGACAAAATTCTCTACATATTCACCAACAATTTCTTGCGGTTACTCATGCATATGGTGCAACAAGATGAGGGTTTGAGTGTTTTTTTTTTATGCTTTTGGGAGAGGGGTAGGGTTTATATTTTTTATAAGGAAAATGGGATATATGTAAACAAGGAAATTAGGGAAAAACACTGCAAACATTACTGCACATGCATCATCAAATGTCATGTATTTACATAGATATAATGAGGGAAAAAGGGTAGGGTTTGATTTTTTATTTTTAAAGGGAAAGGGGTAGGGTTTATTTTTCTTGCAAATTTAAAAGGGAAATTGTCATGGAAACATAGGGAAAATGAAATAGGAAACATAGGGAAAATGAGAACAAGGGGAAACAATGAAACAACAATAAAAGCCTAGCACCTTTTACAAATTTATAAACAACCACATGGAGTCTTTCTTCTTGCACAATTTGATCATTACAATCACATTCATGATGTTTCCCAACAAATCCAGCAGCTATTCACAAGTTTGAAGGGCCAACCTCAAACAATTTGATGAAGTAAAGGAGGCTTGAGCAATTCTGAAATGAGCTGGGGGAAACTAGCTTGACATGTCGTGCAGCACGCCCAACATGTCGCGCCCCTCTCAACGTGTCGCGCCCGTTGCAAAATTCCACTATGTGAGACCCTCTGACATGTCGCGCACCTCCCAACAAGTCGCGCACCTATCCTGACCAGTCGTGCACCTGTCTTGAGCCCGATTTTGCCTCAACTCACTTGGAAGTGCTCCCAATCACTCTTGCAAGGGTTATGAATACACAATGAGAGTGCAAGGAGGGAGTTTAGGCCTTTATAGGTTTCATTTGAAAAAATTTCATGCTCAAACCCACTTCCTAATGTTTTTTTCATCACACCTTTGAACTTTACATGCTGTTGTCTTTTTGGTTTCCTTTTGTCCTGAAATTGACTGATTTAATGCTTTTGCTTGATTCTTTTTGCAGGTAGATCATCTGAGGGACCTTGGCAAGGGGACCAGGGTTGCATTTTTTTCACTGAAGACTTTCGAAATTTCATCACTTTTTTACAAATAAATGAAAAATGACCTTGGCTTTAAAAACAGGGTTTTTAAATCCAAGGTGAAGATTAACTGTACCAGATAAAAATTTAGAAGAAACACCTTTACAATCATCCCTCTAGCTTACTGAACACTCATTGACTTTCAAACACATGACCTTGTAACATTTTTTACCAAAACCCTAGACCTAGGAAATTGACCTCAAGAGAAGACAAGACAAGCTTGAAAGAGCTTAATGACTTAAATGACACTTAAACCAGCAATGCCAAGAGGGGTATAAACACATCAGCTCCTCCATCAGGGTTATGGCATGCCTAATGAGATGCAAAAAAATTGACACCGATGAGACACCTACCTATGAAAAATTCAAAGAGTTTTGATCGCTGATGGAGGGCTCAAGACCGACTCTAACAGGTTGAAAACTAGCCATTTGATGTTGTGATGGATTTTTCTTTTTTGGGGAAACAACTTTACTGGAAGATTGTTGTGATGAAGGTTTGGATTTCTAGAAGAATTGAGGATTAATAACCATTTTCTTAACTTCAGGTAAAACCTTTTCAGGATCCTTAAAATCCAGAGGATTAGTATAAATAATAAGTTCCTCTTCAAGTTTGGTATAAGTGGATGGATAAGTATAAGTGGATGGATAAGTATGTACAAAAGAAGATTTAAAATTACCTAGTTTAAATTCAAAAAGAGAAAGTTTAGGATCTTCTTCACTATCAAAAGTTTCCAAATTGGAATAAGAAAGTTTAGAGGCTTCAAGCTAATGAACTAATAGTTCAGCTTGAATATCTAATCCTCTAGAAAGGAGTTCTAAAAATTTTGGAGGAAGATTTGATAATTTAGTAGGTATTGGAGTTGACTGTGAAGGATTATATTGTGAAGGTATTTCAAATAAAAAATAAGTAAAATTAGCAAGAGAGGCTTATAATCTATATATAATAGATGCAATTCTTACTAATATCTTTGGATCTAATAAAGGAGAGAAAAGCTCTGGATCTGACTGAGATCTGGTATGCCTGCGTGAAGCTAGATTTAATATGTAGAGTTGCCAGGTGAAGGATTTTAGCCTATTGACCTCTTATTCACCATTAAGAGGCAATTGTGATCGTTGGCCTAGGGAAAAAAACTTCAATCTTTGTTCCCTAACAACAACACCAATCTGATGTTGTATCTTTGTATACAATTTTAGGCGGGGGAACTGTGACAAATAAATTGAAGTAAGGTTTTTATTTAAATGGATGATCAATGCATTAAACCTTTAAACATATGTAATTTCTATGTATTGGCATTATGACTAATGTGTTGTCCTCGATAGAAACCCACATGATGTGTTATCTTTTTCCGGTGACCTACTTGATGAAGATATCAACAGGATGTGTCTACATATGACAAAGTGTTTGGTAAAAGGCATAGCAGTTTAGAGACAAAGGAAAGATAAAGATGAAGTTTCAAGAAGTATACATGAGTTCTATGAAGCAAAGCCATGTACACACACAGGTATGAAGAAGGAAAGTCATGTACAGTTTCCACACTATAGTATTCTAAATATCAAGGATCTGTACCATAGTATTGACCCATGGTATTGAGACCAACAATAGACATTTGATCTCGTCGAAGAATACCATTGGCACTAGTATGGTTTTGACCTATGGTATTATCTAAGGGATAAGTTATATAAGGAGATGAAGATCAAAGTGTTTGGTGTGCAAGTGATTAATATTTCGTGAATAGTTAGATCTGAAGCAAGTGTTCATGTAATGGGTTATTATTGTTTTGTTTGATCTAAAACTAAGTATGAACCCAAAAATTTGATGATGGATCGAATCCAATAGATATGAAATGACAATATTGATTATGGGTCAATTTGATTTGTGATGATAATGTTTTTACGTGTGATTATCTATGTATTCCAATATCTGGGTATGTATAAAGTTCTTTTATGCAACGAAGGTTTGTGCTAGTAATTGTAGATCTATATGCAGGTTTGATAACATGAAATGAGAGTACACACATAGATTTAACACTGGTAAGTCATGTATCTATTCAGATCTGTACGAAGGTTTCATTCTTGAAAAGCATGTATACACATGACAAGGCTTTGTTAAATCACGTGTATAAGCTAGGGTTTTGCTAAAAAGGATGTATGATCAGTCTCATCAGTCTTGTTGTGTTTTTGTTGTCTGTTAGTGAATTCTTACATGATAATATGAGTTTAAAAATGATGTTTGAAGTTGAATTGATTGATTAAATAAGTGATTATGATGGTAACTATATGTGATTGAAGTTCGGTGATGGTTTTGTGATAGTTTCAGAATGATTCAGTGTTTCAGGGTTTAACTTTGTGTGCTTCACAATAACAGTGATTCATTTTCAGGGTTTAGTGTTTTGAGATCTGTATGCGGGTATGCATCATGAAAAACACGTATGCACGATGATATGCTAAAGAAAACTATTGTATATATTTTGATATTCTATTGATCAAGGTTTATAGTGACAAAATCTGGTTTCTGTGATAAACAATATATGGATTGGTATTATGGTGAATGTGTTTATAGTGATCTAACTTCTTTGGTTGTTTGAGATTGATTTGGTTCTCAATTGGTACAATGATTAAGTAATTTGATGATTGGTTTCAGTTTTAGTATTTGATGGTAGTGGGTCCAGTTTGAAAATTTGATGAAACTTGGCCTACAAATTTGATGCTTTTTATCAGGTGGATCCAATGTGAAAATTTACGAAATGCGGTCCATGGTAGTGCAGGGTGTTGGATCTCCCTCCCAGTGGGTGTAGGAAAATGAGACAGGGTTGTAACCTTCTGCAGGTGGGTGCCTACGTGATGGTATGATTCTATGCCAATACAAGATTGTAAGAAGCTTTTCTTAATAAGAAATGAAGACAAAGATGACAACAACAGTGGTTTTTTCCCACATTAGATTTCCACCTAAAAATATTGGTGTTCATGTGTGTTGCTTATGTGTAATGGTTTATTTTTTTCTTACTACACATGATTACTGTTTATTAATGCTTAATGAACCATTGATACACTAGTTCAAGTTAAACAGATGTTGAATTAACTAAAAAGTAAGTTTACTAGATATATGCTAGTTGTCTCCATGATAGTTGTGTACATATGCGAGTTTCTTTCAGTAAAGTCGCATACATAAATATAAGTAAGAAAATAAAAGTTTAAGTGATTTTTATATATCGATTCACCCCCACCCCCCCCCCCTCGCCCTCTCAGTATTTTTCCCAAGAATTGGGATCAGAGTAGGTCCTTCGGAAGAAGAATGATAGCTTGAAGGAAGATTCATCAAGATGAGAAATCAAGAGGAGACAACATCTATCTAGCCATCATTTTTCAACAAACCCATCTAGCCTTCTGGAAGGTAAGAACAAGAGATTATTTACAGTCACTTGGAGAAGATGTACGGGGAATCATTGAAGGAGGCTATTAATATCCATCGTCCATTCCCAAAGATGAAGTAGAAAATAAGAAATACGAGACCAATGTAAAAGATGTCAATGATCTGTTAGGAAGCTTGGCTTAATCATAATTTTTCAAATTCACGCAGTTGAACACAACAAAGGCTATATGGGACAAGATCATCCAAAGCTATGAAGGTGACACCAAGGTAAAAAGTGCTAAACTTCAAACTCTTATAATTCAATATGAATCTCTCAGAATGCAAAATGGTGAAAGTATCACAAGTTTCTTTCTTAGGGTAGATGAGATTGTGAATTCTATGAGAAATCTTGGTGAAGAAATAAAAGCGTCATCATTGGTTGAAAAAATAGTAAGGTCTCTAACTCCAAAATTCGTTCAAAAGTTTCTCCCATAGAAGAAATGTAGGACTTGAAGAATCTTACTATTGAACAACTTCATGGGATTCTAATAGCCTATGAAATGAGAAAAGTGGGTCTCACAGATATCAGGGAAGTTGCATTCAAAGATACTGCAAAAGGAAAAGAAAAGGAAGAATCAAGTTATGTATCATAAGAAGAAGAGGAAAACTTCATAAAGAAAATCCAAGTGGGTACTGGAAGGTTCAGAGGTAAGCATCCCTTCAAGTGTTTCGCTTGTGGTAGAGTTGGTTATTACACTGCTAAGTGTCCCTATAGAGAAAATTATGAAAAAGGGAAAGAAGCTACAAAAATAAATAGGATAAGGTTTGAAAACAAGAGAAGTTTTTGTACACATGAAGATAGTGATGGTCTTTCAAATGGTGAAGAAGGTGAGTCTAATCAAGAATACTAATTACTTATGGAATTTGAAGATAGAAGTAGTAATGAGTCTAACGATAATTTCATTGATTCCCTAGAAGAAAAAGATATCTTTATTGAAGAAATAACTCAGCTTGATATTTGTTTCGAAGAAGCTAAATTAGCAGAATTTCTTTTGAAGAAACAAATCATAGAAAATGAAAAGCATAATGAAAATCTAGAATGTGAAATAGTAAGTCTAAGGAAAGAAATTGAGAAAGGAAAAAGTCTTAATCTTAGATTTTCTAAAGGATATAAAACCTTAGATGATATCATCAAATTTCAACGCCCTCCTCTTATAAAGACAGGTCTTGGACATGGTGAAGAAGCATCAAAGACTATAAAGTATTCAACAAAAACAGGAAGTTATCTCAATGTAGTACAAAGAAGCAATAAAAAAAACTCCAGCTTGCTACAAAAGAATAAAGGACCAAATATTTCATAGGTAAATTCTTCTCGGTTCAATCAAAAGGAAAACAACACTAGAAGGTACCATACTTTGTTAAAATTGGCAACTAGGGCCAAACTCCATGTGGGTCATTTTATTTATGGCAGCTGATATTTTTATTGGATCCCTCTCATCAAGAGGTGTAGGATTGATCTAAATATCATCTGATACTGATAAGTATTTATGGAGATAAGAATTTATTTTGATTATGAAATTATCATCTAGCCGACCACCAACTTGAGTAGGCTTATAAGCCCAATAGTTGTGTCTATTCATCATCTACGTTTTTAGTATAAATAGAGGACTTGAAATCATTTGGAAGACACACCTCTTCATGTGTAGTCTCCTCCTCTCCATGTCTGGTTTTTTGGTGATGGAAAGAGACACCATGAGTGATATGCTGGTCTTCAAGTGATACCCTAGTTGTAGTACGTTTCCCTAGCCACAGAGATCTGGCCACAGTAAAGGAGGCCTCATATGCAGCCAAAGGAAAGGCCCTATCTGCATTAAGGAGACTCTAATACATTGTGCAAGAAACCCTTACATGTAGGCCCTAATACATTGTCCAAAGAAGTTTTATATGCTAGGAATAGAGAAACCTTACACGCTATTCATGGAGACATTTACACGTAGATCATGGAAATAATTATACACTGTTCAAATAAGCAGGTCAATCCACAGTAGAATGAGTCATGTTTACATAGTCAAAGAAGATAAGAAGAACTTCGCATTCCTCTCTAAAATTCCACATGAATGTTAGGTGCAGGTGTATGCTATATAGGAGGGATAGACCTCACATAAAGGGAGGAACATATCTCATGTTTTTATCTCTGAATCTTTCATAAAGTATAGGTGCAGGGATCCGCAAAGAAGGAACATACCTCACATCTTCTCTCTGGAATTTTCGCATATGTATAAGAAACAGATTCGTAATTGTATAGGGCACCTTGGGGTCTAAAGGCATCGAATGCACCTTGAATGTTTATTAGGTGCAGTCAACCTTTATCTCAGATAGATTGAATGGAAAGAATCGTGGATGGATGGAAAATAATGGCATAAAAGATGTCTCTACTCTTTTTAAAGGAACAACATTATCATCCTACAATCTCAATCTCAGTTTGATGGTGATCTTGATTGAAGCATCCCTGTAGCAGCCCAAACACAATGAACAACTGTGGTAGATCTATTCTCTCGGCTCAATAAATATTATGTTAAAAGTCCCGGCATAACTCTGATATCGAAATAGGTTTCGATGATGGTCAAGAGATCCTTAGCAGACTAGTGAAAGGACACAGTCTCAACAGCATAATAGTTGAGATCATGGGCAACATGATGAATGGGCAGCATGATAGATGAGATCACAGGCAACATGATGCAACGGTAGCATGATGTATGGGCAATATAGTGATCATGAGCAGCATGATGGTGTTACACAGTAAGGTGCAGCAAATGGACGAGATGTAGCACTATGATAGGTGAAGATGTCACCTTACAGAATCAGTTGAAGCAATATGTCTTCAACTGATCTCTATAGATATCAAAAGTCAAAGCGTTGACTTCTATTGTAAATGTACTATCTCTCTCACTTTCTATGCTGAACTTTGAAAAACATAAAAGAATAATTGATCAAGGGTTTCCCCACATTGTGGGGTTTGTCCCTGGCTAGCACCACATCTTGTTTCCTCTTGTCTTGGCTTGTCTTCTGTGATTTATTTATGTTCTATATACAGTCTAATTTAATACTGATGTGATTGCTAATCTGGAAAAGATAATGAGCTAACTGGGAAAATTGAAATAAATTTCTCTAGCATAGAACATACCTAAAATTAACATACTTCCAGAAACTTCTACTTTAATGTAAAATGTTTCGATTGTCACAATTTCAGTCATAAGGTTGCTCAATGTGTTGCTTGCAAAACTATCATGACTAGAGAAGTAAGAAAACAAAAGAATGATTTTGAGGTAAAGAAATACACTTGCAATGCTTTCTCTCCTCTTCAATATGAAAATGAATTCTCTTTTTACAATAACTTTGGGAATAAAGAATCTGAATGCAAGAGCAAAGGATGATCAACACCTCAAAATGAGCAAATAGCAACAACATCTAAGGTGTGGAAGAAGAAGATCATTGAATCTTAGAGTTGTGGTATAGTTTTATATGTAGGAGACCAAGAAAACATGTGGTACGTTGAAAATGGATGTTCAAAACACATGACAGGTGATAAAGATAATTTTATGTCTTTTAATGAGATAAAGAAAAAATAATGTAACCTTTGGAAATAATTCACCTACTTCTATCAAAGGAAAAGGAACCGTTTTGCTAAATAAAAGGTTAAATATGGAAATGTTTTATTTATTCTTGGCTTGAAGCATAACTTGTTAATTGTTAGCCAAATGTGTGACCAAGGGAGTGAAGGTTTTTTTAGATCAAAGAATTGTGTGGTTCAAAATATCGACACAAGCAAAATTGTAATAAAAGGAACAAGAACTCGAGGTAATGGCTATGTCTTGGAAGGTGGTCTAAAACAATGTTACTTAAGCAAAGAAGAAGAAACATGGTCGTGGCACAAAATATTGGGACATATAACATTTACTCAAATACATAAGACAAAAAAGCTAGGAGAAATTTGTGATTTCCCCAACATCTTTCTACCAGAAAATACTATATGAAAATCATGTCAATTTGGTAAGAAAACTAGGGTATAATGCAATGCCAAAGAAGGTTCCACATGTAAGCCACTTGATTATATTTCATATTATTTATTGATGACTTTATTAGAACGTGTTGAATTAGTTTATTAAAACATAAAGATGAAGAATTTAATAAATTTAAGGTCTTCAAAGCTTTAGTAGAGCATGAGTTAGACTTAAAAATCAAATGTCTCAGATCTAACAGGGGAGGAGAATTCATATGCGATGATTTTTTTTTTTTTTTTTTGTGAACAACATGAAATTAAGAGACAATTCTCTATAGCTAAGACTCCTCAAAAAAATGGGGTAGCAGAAAGAATGAACAAAACAATTCAACAAATGGCATATACTATGCTTGATGAGTCTGGGACACCTCATACCTTCTGAGGTGAAGAAACACATACAATAGTAACTATTATCAACAAAGCTCATATCCGTGTAAACAATGATAAAACACCTTATGATCTTTGGTTAGGTAAGCCTCCAACTGTCAAGCATTTTACAATCTTTGGGAGTAAATTTTACATAAAGAATAATAATGACAAGCTTGGTAAGTTTGAAGCTAGACCAGATGAAGGAATTCTACTTGATTACTCCTCTAGAAGTAAAGGATACAAATTCTATGATAAAAAAAATTCAAAAGATAGTTGAATGCATTAATGTTGTGATTGATGAAGCATCCACAAGTGCCAAAAGGGAAGCACTAGCAGATGACGAAGATTATCCTACAACAAGCCAAAATAATGTTGAAGAAAGAATTAATGAAGCATCAAAAGAAGGAAGTGAGAGTACAAAAGAATAAGAAAAGTATCCATCAAGGTATGTTCAGAAAATCATCCAAAATCTCAAATCCTAAGTGATAAGGAAACTGGAGTACAAACTAGAAGAACTCATGTTGGAGCTCCTATTTATCTAGCCTTACTATCCACAATTGAACCACAAAATGTAAATCAAGCTAGAAAAGATGAATGTTGGGTTAAGGCTATGAATGAAGAGATTAACCAAATAGAATTAATCATACATGGGAATTAGTACCTAGACCTCATGATAAGAATGTTATTGGGACAAAATCTATATTCAAAAATAAATTGAATGAGAATGGAGAAGTAATTAGAAATAAAGAAAGACTTTCTTGCAAAGGATATGCTCAACAAGAAGGAATAAAATTTGAAGAAACATTTGCATTTGTAGCAAGACTCGAAGCCATAAGAATGTTTCTTGCATTTTCAATATTTCATCATTTCAAATTCTATCGAATGGATGCCAAATCTGCATTTTTAAATGTTGTCCTAGAAGAAGAAGCCTATATTTAACAACCTAAAGGGTTCATTCTAGGAAATGATGAAAAACTTGTTTGAAAACTCAAAAAGGCATTATATGGGCTAAAACAAGCCCCTCATGCATGGCATTATCACCTTGAAAGATATCTTCAACAATAAGACTTCACTAAGGGATCTGTAGATAACAACCTATTTATAAAGGTGGATGATGGTAAACTTTTAACAATTGTTGTTTACATGGATGACATCATCTTTGCTAGTAATGAAGAATCCATGAGCCAAAGGTTTGCCTCTATCATGTAG
This sequence comes from Pinus taeda, assembly GCA_000404065.3. Lineage (NCBI taxonomy): Eukaryota > Viridiplantae > Streptophyta > Pinopsida > Pinales > Pinaceae > Pinus > Pinus taeda. The sequence continues at coordinate 86,027 of APFE030750383.1, forward strand.
CAAGAATTTGAAATGTATCTACTTGGTGAACTAACATACTTTCCTGGTTCAAAAGTACAACAAGCAAATAATGGCATTTTTCTCTCACAAACAAAGTACCTCATGCAGATTTTGAAGAAATATGGAATGGAAGATTCCAAACCATTATGCACATCAATCATGACAGGATGTAGTCTTAGTTCACATGATGATTCTCCTATAGTCAACCAACCAAAATACAGATCCATGATCAAAAGTCTACTTTATCTTACAAGAACGAGACCAGATATCATGCATGTAGTTGGGATTGTTGTATGATTCCAAGCTAATCCAAAATAAATTCATCTTTAGGCAGTTAAAAGAATATTCAAATATCTATAAGGCACTCAAGAATTTGTATTATGGTATCTCAAAGATGAAAATATTACTCTTCATGCCTATACAAATGCAAATTGGGCAAGAAATGTTGATGATAGAAAAAGCACTAGTGGAGGATAATTTGATATGGGGCCCTGCTTTGTATCATGGTTCAGCAAAAAAAAAGCTCAATTTCTTTATCTACTACAGAAGCATAATATATTTTTGCTGCATCTTGCTACACACAACTTCTCTAGATAATTCAAACATTGTAGGATATTCAAATCAATTGTTCTCCACCCATTTCCATTCTATGTGATAATACAAGTGCCATTAGTATTTCAAAAATTCCTATTATGCACTCCAAGACCAAGCATATTCCAATTAAATATCATTTTCTAAGATAATAGGTGCTTGAACAAAAGGTAAAATTGGAATATCTTCCCTCAAAAGAACAAGTTGTTGATATATTTAAAAACCCCTTCCATGTGTTGCATTTGAATATCTCACACAGAAATTAGGAATGGTCCATGCTTCATCACTCTATTAATATTTCAAGATCAGGGGGAGTAATACATATGTGTCTTGATAATGACTCCCATGGTTGTTTTTAACATTCATGATTTCTTACATTATTGACAGTGCATCTTATGTCGTAATAGTGAACTGATATAGACAATACAAGTACAGGGGGAGCTGAAGTTAAGAAGTTTCCATATTTTACTTTCTATATGTGGATCTTATGAATACTAGTTGCATATATACATGAGTTCTGAACTAAACAACCTTGTATATTTTTCTATGATGAAGAAAAAAGCTCCAATTTTGCTTGTTGGTTCTAGAATTGGTTGAGTACAGTCTACAGATATGGCACAGGTTCAGGGGGAGCATTTTCTATGTTTCTAATAATGCATTGTTGGCACTATGTTTGCTTTAGATTTCCTTGGTACATTGTTAACACCCAGGTTGTTCTCTTTGACTCCTAAGAGAATACGGCCGGGGTAACCACTAACCAAACTTTGGGCTACAGCCTCTAGCCAAGCTGCAGTCAGAGAGGGCTCTCTCTATGAGGTTTTGTCACTGCTTTCAGTGAAGGTTTTAGGCTAGTTATGGAGTGAATGTTCTGTTTGTTTTTCGTGTTTGGTTGGGAGGATGTTTCTGTTTTCCTGAAAGTATATCAGCAGGTAAGATTAATCCATTGGGCAATGGGGTCTAGGACTGTTTCCTCTTGAAATCTTGATTTGGTGAGGGGGAAAGCTACAGGGCCTGTGTGCATTTCATGAAACAAACTGTAAATAGTGAGATTTGAAGTGAATACAACTAGCAATGAGCAATTAATATTTCATTACTTAAGCTGTATATTTGTGATAGAAGGCTTGTTATCTAGGAGCAATTACTTGAATTCCTAAAACAACAATACACAGTGAACAATACACAGTGATGATATGGTTATTAAAGGTAGCATTTAAGAATTACGCTTTAAACACCTTATCAGAAGAAAACATATGAGATAGTTTAGATTGAGCTCAGGGTAGTCAATGACCGAGTCCTGAGGCTATTCTTCTTCCTTACTATCTAGCTTTACAAGTGTATAAAAGACATGAGATACATATAGAATAACAGGAAACACAGGCGAAATTAAGAGTCATGAAGAAAACTTATTTGAACCATGTAATGCACAGGAATCTTGCCACTTTGAGCCACACACCATCAACAGATCATGAGACAAACATCTTTGAAGAAATCCCACTGCCTTTGCATTAAACTGTCTGAAAGATTACAATATCAGGCTTACAGAGAAGATATCAGGAGGATTTCTTCCATCCGGGGTCCAACCCTTCTAAAAAAACGCGAGGGTCAATATATAGAATTTACATACTAAAATATCTCAGGAATGGAGTCATCTGAGAGGAAAATATCTCTTACACTTGTACAGAGAAAGTAGATGAGAAGTTATTACAAGTGTAAATGTTTCTTTAAAGCTATTAACTCTTGACAAGATAACCCTTTGACCTTTGAATACTGCAGAGTTAACTGCGCGACTTTTTCATAAATGAAGCATTGAAGTGCTTTGTTACTTCTGTTTTTCTGTATCTTCTTGACCCTGCCACCTGTACCTGCTGATATTGCTGCTGATGCCGAGTACCTGTGCTGAGTTGGCTCAGCGTCTTTATGCTTGCTGTCAAGGCTTTGTCCACCCGTAGCTGCAATATGGGCTGTACTGCTGCAAAAAGTCTTGATTGCTCAGCCTTGGTTCAAAAGTAGCTGTATCAAGTCCTGCCAAGTATTTGGAGGAGGAAGCTGGTGTCTCAAAATTGACCCTATGGTCTCATCAGCTTCTGTGTACTTATAGAAGTCGGGAAGCTTATCAAATAAATGTGCTACCTCATTTTTAATAAAAAACAAATTATCTAATTTATTAAAAAGAGCTTGTCCTGTTAATGGGCCTGTTGTAGATGACCCAGGAGCCTCAGTAATCTGCATGGCTGAAAAAGTGCTTACTCTTTTAATGTACTTCTCATAAGAGAGAAGCTTTCCTGATTCTTCCAAGCTGGGAAGCCCTCTGTCCTGCAGGGCTGTGAACCTATTCTGGAACTTATGTATATCTGCCTGCATATCACGGATCTTCCTATCCAGGGTCTGAATTAGGTTTTTCATTGTTGTGGTTCTTTTGATTAAGGAAATGGTTTCGGTCCTGTTAGAAATTCCCATTCTTATCAGCTGAGAACCAGTCCTATAGTTTAGGACTTCTATCATCTTGGGGGCAAGGTCTGCCATATCTCCTAGAGCATCCCTTGCTCTGTACATTTCTTTCTTTGCCTTGCCAATGAGTCCTATTTGTTCATATATAGCCTCAATGTACTCCCACTGGTTAGTGATTGCTTGTCCAATGGCAGTCCATATCACTTGTTTGATCTCTGCTGTTACTTTCTCAAAACTGAGCTGCTTTTCCAGCTCTGCAATAGTCTTTTTAAGGGCTTTTACTTCCCTTTCCCTCTCAGCCACGTTCTGCTTAGACTTATCATATTTTTCCTCTATTTTCGCTAAGCTTTCCTTGGCCTTGTTTAGCTCTGTCATTTGAGCTTCCAGCACTTGAATTTCCTGCCTTAACTTCTGCATATCTAGGCTCTCGGCCTGCTCTGTTGGTGGTGTTGTAGTGGCTGGCTCTGTTGTA
>APFE030750387.1:10355-82510 GCA_000404065.3 Pinus taeda
AGATAAAGTGTCTAACCTTCTTCCTACAAACAACATGAATAAACTAAGAAATGCATGCATAAGCAAATAAAAATGAATGGTTTGAGCAAGTAAAATAGGCCAAAATGAGCCCAAATTGTACCAAAATTGGGGCTCATCTATTAGTATGGTACAGTCTAAATGGAAAAATAGTCAACCACAATTCTTAAGTAGTATGGTACACTATAAATGGAAAAAATAGGTCGTTGTCTAACTATTATAATTTTTGTAGTTTTTCGCCTGAATCTAACGAAACAATTTGCGATCAAATTTTGATATTTTATTTTTTTAAATGCAAGTTTGAATACACATATGGATTTGAAACCTTGAAAAACTTCTAGGGTACTCGAATTGTGGAAAGTTCACAACTTAAACTTATGATTCCAACAAACCCCTGCCATATTTTGGACAAATTCAACAAGCAAATATACCCAAAAAAACATTCAAAACATATAACAGATAGACTGCAACAAAAAAACAAGTTAACCACATGACAACAGTGCTGCCAAATTGTAATTACTAAAAGAACAACTTCCAACCTGAGTACAAGTTTTCTGGCTACTTTTCTGGATGACAACAACCACAAGAAAGGTTGGAATTTGATGGGAAAAATTCATGTCACGTGACATTTTAACTGTTAAATACATTTAAGAATCTGACATGATTGTTTTTTATGATTTGTTGTTGAAGTTTACAAAACCTATTTTTGACGATTTATTTTTTGTGAAAATGTTATTAACACCTTATTTCAAGTTGTTGAAGGGCAAGTTCCATCCAAGCTGACGACCTATCACAACCACTAACATCACACAAAAACTAAGTGTAGATTACTAAAATAGAAGTTATGAGAAAATTAGCAATGCAGTGTTGATATTAATCAGTGAAAGTTGAAATTTCTTCATTTATTTTGAATTTAATACCTAATTTGTCCCCCCTACAATGAGTGATGACATGAGAGCGAAGTAAGCACCAAAAAATGTGGTTATTTTTCATTCTATTGAGAGAGTCCACTTTCTACCCCAGCATCGGTGATAAATATTAAGGGTCATAGGGGCAACCAAAGGGAGGGATGGTATATCTTTAGGGAGGGGAGTGTTCCCCCCTTTCAACATCATGCACTAGGAGGGACTACCTCTTAGCCAGATGATAGATATACTATTGATTTTTGAATATCAATAACTAACACTCGCGATCAGCGAATAACTTGTCTTTCCACTACAATTTTTCTAATAACCATGACGATTATTTTCTTGGTTGAGGACTCTTGAGAAAGTTAGAAGCCCGATTTTGGGGTTTGAAACCACTAATAAAGCTTTCAAAACTCTTCAAACCCACTAGAATGGAGTTGAGCCAGAGAAAGGCTCGTCGATGCACGACAAACTGAGAGATGGGGCTTAACCCAAAAGGAGAATGTAGACCGATGCATATTATCGCATCCAAAAGTGAAGATCTTGGAGTTGTTGAATGTGAAGGTATAAAATGTCAAAGAAGATGTTTTCCAATAAGTGAAATATAAGCCCATGGAAATTTTCGTAAACCCTACATTATGTGACACCACTAGTTGTGTGAGAGTGGGAGCATCGTGATGCTGGTTCATTTCCCCTAGGAGATCGAGGAAGAGATAGTGGTTCTCTAATAGTCGGCATAGAACTGAACCTGGTGGCTCCAACCATGAAGTCCAGTAGGCCATATATATTCTACAAGACCAAGTGAATGAACATTTTGCAATAGTCCTCGGTGTCTCAACTAATAAAAGGTGCATGAATAGTGTAAGGGAAATTTTAACCCTTCACATAAAAAATGCACTGGTAATTTGACCCTTTAATTTTCTAGCCCTTGTGGGTGCCACCAAATGTGAAATGGGTTTGACAAACTTTGAATATGTGCAGGGGAGAAGCATAGAGAGAGGAACCATGTCATCAACCTTCATATCTAGAGAAGGAAACAACAAGCATTTGTAAATAAACGTTAAAGAAGAAGCGTAGTGGTAGTGTGAGCGAGAGGACATAGTGGCTTAATCCCTTAGGTGATGGGGGACACATGATGGGAGTTATGGAGAAGAGGCTAATGGATTCCACTTATGTAAATACCCTTTGTTCATCATAAGTATATATAACGATTACATCAGTTCGTTATATATAAATTTGTAATGATTACATCGGTTCTTGAAAATTCAAATTTTTTCATCTTCTTCCATTTTGTATACCACTAATCCCTTCTCCATTCAAAATGCACGAAGTAGAAAGGAATGTTGCTACAAAGCAAGGCATAGAGGGTCATCATTGGTCTGTTGTAGAGTTCAGTTCAATTCCACTACATGTTGTTGATTTGTCTTTCCTTTTCTTGTTATGCTTCTTTCTTCTCTTGATGTTTTCACTATGTCAATGGCTATTTCTTTGGTCTTGTTCTTACTTGTTTTTTTTTGTGGAATTTGGGTTTTCTATTTGAAATTAGTGTTTTTTATTGTTTACATTTGGTATCCTATTGGAGATGAGGTGATAGTTTCATTGATTAAACCCTATATAGTGGTTGATGTACATTCCACATGATGTGCAATGGGTAAAAGACGTATGTGTTGTTACTTTTTTAGTTATATTTTAGAAAATAATTAATTTATGTGTGTATCTCAATTCATTTATTTAATATTTTTATGCATATGCAGGTGTAGAAAGATTATGTAACAACTTCAGTGAAGATGTTGGATTGCGTAAAGGAAAAAAAAACTATTGAGTCATTAAATGTACTTTTCTATGTTTCAAGCTCAGCTTAATCTAGAGTCATGACTTCGAGTGGTGAAAGAAGTTGTACGTTTTATTAAATGGTAGAATATTTATTATGGAAACATAAATGAAGAAAGTAAAGTCCAATAGCCTTACTTAATATGATATTCTCCTTGAAAGGCTTTTCGATTGGTTAGTTATATCATTCTTAACCAAATCTTAGGTCACTTCCTCTTGCTCTTAGCCAAGTTTTAAATGTCCTCTCCTCAGGTCTTCATTATCCTTTATAGCGGCCACTACTTGACTTGAACCTCTATCTCTTTATTTTCCACGAAGACATTACTTTCCATGGAGATGATGCGGATATTCACTTGAGGTATTGATATTTCCTAGTAGTGATGCCTAGAGTTGGTTTGAAGATAAAATATAGACCACTGAAAAAAATATGTATGAAAAGATAAAGATATAGATGAGAACACTACTATCACATTTTGGTGGCTCATTGATGTTGTACTAACAACCCCTACAAACAAAATTGAACATCTCCCTAAACAAAAATGATAAAAAAATTATTGAAAACCAAGAACCTTTTATATCAACATATTAATGTTTTACTCTTAAAAGTAGTTATTTATGTTGGTCATCTTCTATGTCCCATGAGATATCCTTAGTCGTATCTCATATATACAAATGTTATGGCATGTCTGGGTCAAAGATATTTTATTTTGGGGTTATGGAGATTTCTTTGTGAGCGTCTCGTGCAATTTCAAATGAAAATTCTATATGTATTATGGTCATTTTGTCAATTTTGTTCTGTTCATTTTGTTATTATAATAAATATGTGAAATTTTTGAACATAATTGTGTTATCAAGGGTAATTTTTTAATCAAATATTTAATGGTGAAAGGTTAATTTATTATCAAAACATCATTGTAGAAAGGAAAAATTTTAAACATAACATTTCTTGACCAATAATACAAAACCTAAAACTTGAAAAAAATTAATTGACAAGTAAAAATAAATCCAAATTCAAACGTAGCGCAAGGACAACCAATATTTACAAAGCTATAGGACGGGGATTGTATATACCACCATTAGATTTATGCAAGTAAATTATCCACCCGTGAGAATGTACAACCCTGCATTAATGTGCCTTGGTAAATATGCAAAGCCCTGTATTGATTGCCATAACCACCGGTTATTCAACGCTCCGCAGTTTCCGCAAGATGGTCACCACTAAAACTTATTCCTTCTATGTCGTCAGATTGGCCGTAAGCGACAACAGGCATTATTTCCTTTTCTGATGGGACGTGCTACATAAGCTAGAATCACAGTTAGCGTTAGGTTATAAACTCTAACCTACGCTAACTTTGGGTTCATGCATTTTCGGGGGGCACTTGTAGTTTAACTATTCGACTATGATGGCGGCATCCAAAGATTTTATGTCCAACTCTATGACCCTTGAGTATTGCGAAACCCTGGGTTTGTTATCTCTTAGGGATTAGGGTCTCGGAAATCTCAGATTTTGCAACCCTCTTCAAAGTCCTGCTACATTGGGTTGTGTGTTATTATGCAAGCCTAAACTTGTCTAAGCTGCCACAATTTTGACGAGACAACTATTTTTCATCGGTAATTTCTCATCAAAATCGTGTTGGAAAATTTATTTTTTTCAAACAAATTGTTTGGGTTTCAGAGTCAAATGTTATATTTTTGAAGGTATATTATCTCTTCTCAGTAAGTGAACTAAATTGTTTCTCTCATGGTTTCCCCTCTTTTTAGAAAAACATAACCTCAAAAGTGTCCAGAGGACTGAACACATGACCTGTGTTTTTAACAACAAGAGACATCAATGAAATCTTGTTTGTTGTACCATCACTATTAATAGCCACACACTGCATCTTTAACCATTCGCAGGCCCTGTTAATCATCGTTGTCGTTGCTTAGCTTTGCTTCAAACCCATTCGAATAAGCTTGTGAAGGTAGGTATTGCATTACTATGACTCCCAAGCAATTAGGCCAAAAGGAATCAAAATATTTACTAAATCTGTTTTGGACTGTGTGTGGAAGCCAACTCGCCACTTGATCTTCCCAAACCCTAACAATGTTGAACTAATGGTTGGGTACTGTGAGAGTTGTGAACCTTTAATGTCCAATATTTGCTACCACTCAGATTGTTATGGTAAAGTTGTAAAAACTGAAGAAGGATTTTGAGACAGTCTCGGAAGAAAATTGAAAAGCAAGAGACAATGATAAAAAATTGTCAGAAAACGATAAGAGATTTGGAAGAAGAGATTGCATTGTTACGAAAAATGGAGTTTTGGTCCATCGGAAGCATCAGAATTCGAATCAGTGTCAAGGAATAGAGATTATGTTACCCTTTCATGCAACTCCGATGGATCATGGTTTCAGGCACACAGCTTGGTCTTGGTGAGTGATTATATTAATCTATATGATAAAAGTTTGTTGTGATTTTCATCTGGTTTGTTAGCTTCTGATGTGGTTATTATCTTATTTCAATTTTTGGGTAGGAAAATAGGTCCGAAGTTTTCCGAAAATTGCTTAAGAAGTAGACTTCAGGAAAAAAGAAGCTAGAAAAGTGATTATTCAGGAAGTTGGAGGGGAGAGAGGAGAGTGTTAAAGTTTTCTTGAAATTTCTTCACACTACCGAAATGAGCACTGAAGATATGCACTCTAATTACAGGGAACTTGTCAAGCTTGCCCATTCCTATGATGTGAAGATGCTACTGCTGAATTTGGATAAATTCATTTGCAAATAATTTCTGACAAAAGATACACTTATTGAAGTTACTAAGATGGCCTACTTATATGACTTGGATACAACCATAAAGGTCGCTCAGATTCTTATTGCTGACCTCAACGAGGAATTATTTGATATGGTGTTCAAAGAATTGCACAAGGACCATCCATGGATGGCTTTAGATCTTTCCATGTATATATTCGATCGGTTTAAGAAATGAAGTAAAGCCAAGTAGCGTTAAAGTACTATATATAAGAGTGATTTGCATATTTTAATGAGCCAGTGTTACACTAAATACCATAGTTTTTTAAAAAGGGTTAGCCTAATTATTATAAGATTTTGAGTTTTTAGAGTTTTTAGTTAGAAGTTGGTGTGAATTTTTTTAGTTTTTTAGTGAAGCTATTATATTAGATGGTTAAATTTGCAGTGTACAAAATTGCATTACATTGAGAGTGACTGAATCTTATACAAAATTTAGCGTTCTCAGAGATACAACCTAGGCAAGAGAGATACTAGACCAAATATGACGTACAAAATTGTAACTCTGAGTTGTAATAGACTACATACCCACCCGACTTCTTGTTATAAATGCAGTAGCAACATAGACTATAACCATAGTTTGCATATACAAAGGAAGACCTCCAATTTTCTCTTGCCTTTCCTGGTCAGACCGATTTGCTATCTAAAGCCCTTCTAGGTGTGGCTCCGATGCAGGGGGCCATGGAATTACTGCAACAAAGAATAGAAAGAAGCCCAAACCCCAAAATAACCCAAAACCTCTACAACTACGTCCTATAGCCAATGTGCTCGGGCTCAAAGATACTGGAAGACTGAATGGTTTTCTTTATAAACATGACTCGATGCAGTATTTACAATGAAAAATATATATTTACTGAAAACTCATTTGCTTCAACCAACAAAGAAGGATATAATGCCCGCATCTAATTAGCCATCTCTCATGTAGCTTCATTAGGCCCAAAGTGCTTCCACTTCACCCTCTCCCAAGGTTGTTGATCTCACTGATGAATAACCACTCTCTCATCAATACCCATATCATCAAAGAAATCTCTCAATCCACCTCCACTACTTCTCCAACGTATCAGAACCGATCGCCCTGCATGACCTCCCCCTCCACAACCATTTCAGACCTTTAGATGTAAATCTCTCTCTAGTGACACTGGAAATACCGACCAAAATATCACATGATCAACATCCTATACATATCTCTTAAGTAATGAAACATGGAAAACATCATGGAATTTCATTGTTGGTGGTAGTGCAAGTCTGTATGCCACTGGTCCAATCCTCTCAAGGATCTCAAAAGACCTGCAATACCGAGGTGCCAAATTGGCACATGAATCGATTCTCAAGGAACTCATCTTGGGCTTAACAGGTGAGTACACATGCTCCCCAACCTAAAACTCCCTAAATACTCTATGTTGATCCACATGACTCTTCTCCCTGTCCTGTGTTGCCTTTAAGTTCCTTTTGATATCCTGCATCATCTACCCCATTTTTTCCAACATATCCGGTCCAATCAATACCCTATTCACTGGATCACTCCAGCTGATAGGAGTATTACAAATCCTCCCAAAGAGAGCCTCAAATGGAATCATCTTCAAGGATTCCTAATACCCATTGTTATAAGCAAACTCTACCAGTGGAAGATACTCCTCCCACTTCCTTTGTTGATGCATGACATACATCCTCAACAGATCCTCGTGGATCCTATTAATCCTCTATATCTACCTATCTATCTACAGATGATAAGTTGTACTGAAATCTAACTTTGTCCACAAGCTTGCAGACAATTCCTTTCAAAACTTTGATGTGAACTTGACATCTCTATCCGATATAATCTTCTTAGGAACTTCTTGCAACCTCATTATCTCCCTAATGAATATTCTAGCGACCCACTGGCTGAATTAGTAGACTTTACCGCAATGAAGTGAACTATCTTTCTCAAGCTGTCATCCATGGCCATGATGGAATCATGTTGTCTCGATGTCCTCAACAATCCTATAATGAAGTCCATGGAAATGACCTGCCATTTCCTTTGGAATCAGAATAGGCTGCAATAGACCAATTGGATGCTTGCATTAAACTTTCACCCGCTGACAGTACAAGCACATTACAAAAAACTTAGCCACCTCTTTCTTCAAATTTGGCCAAAAGTATAACTTCTTGATAGTTGTCAAAGTATTTTTGTATCATGGGTGGCCTGAATATTGCTTGACATGAAACTATTTCAATATAAATTTCTTCAACTCACTACTATCTAGCACATAAATCCTACCCTTGAATCTGACCAAGCCATTTGTTGTGAGGTGATACTCCTCATCCCTATCACCTTCACCTTACTACTACAACCTTTGTTTCAGTTTTTGGTACTTCTCATCATGTTTCCCTACATGTAAGGTCCACTCCTGTAAATATGTCCCATAAGAGTTCATAACTGAAATATGATTCACCTGCACTCTCCTACTGAGATCATCTGCAACCCAGTTCTCCTTACCCTTAATGTACCTGATATCAAAATCAAATTCACTAAGAGTAGCCAACCATCTTGCTTGCCTTGCATTCATATTGGGTTGTTCAAACAAATTCCTCAGTCCACTGTGATCACTCATCAAGAGAAACCCACTACCAAGAAGACAATGTATCCACATCTTCAATGCATGAATGATGGTTGCAAAATCAAGATCATGAGTCACATATTTTTCTCATGTTCATTCAACTTACTTCTAAGTACCATCCTTCTTATTTACAAACAAAACTGGTGCACCCCAAGGAGACACACTTGGCCTTATGTATCCCTTATCAAGCATCTCTTTAAGTCAAATTCAATTCCACCAACTCCGGAGTGTTCATCCTGTACTGTGACTTAGATGCTAGTGTTTCTCTTGGAATCAACTCAAAAGAGAAATCCACCTCTATATGAGGCGGAAGCTCTGGAATCTATGTACGAAACACATCCTGAAACTGCTACATAATAGGATACTTCCTCAAAACTTAATCATCCACATGTTCCTTCCCTTTGTCACTGGAAACATGTACTGCAAACAATAAACATCCATTCCTATGACAATGATTAGCTTGCATAGTTGTAACCATTCAAATTGATGCAGGCTTCTTCTTTCCCTGCAAGACTCTCTTTTCTCCATCATCATCCATGCATTCAATGGCATTTTCATAGAAATCCACCTTGACCCTATGAATGAACAACCAGTCCATACCCAAAAACATGTTATATAAACCCAAAGGAAGCACATTTGGATGTGTTGATTTAGGCATGCCATTAAGCTCAAATGATGCACAAGATCTCACTTAGTGATGAGCTCTTCTCTTGGTCCTTGTAGCCAGCTGCACCACCCAAGATTTTCCATGCACTTCTTTATTCAACCGACACTGATCCAGCAGGTCAGGACTAATATAACTATAATTCGATTCATGATAAATCAAAATAGAAACAACTTGATCACAAATCCTACCTTCCATCTCAATAATAGATTTCTAATGATCGGTGTACCTATTATCCACTGCTGCACAGGTCCAAAGAATGCTCTTACCAACATCACCAATTGTCTACACCTCCTGAGCACTGTAGATCTAAGGCCTGTCGCCCTGATGCAACGGACAATCCCTCCTACAATGGTCTCCACCATAGGTCCAAAACCTCAAAGGTTTTTCAGCCATTGTCTTTATTTTGTTGCTCCTGAGGGTGAGACCCATGTCCTCTCTCAGCTGCATTGAATTTATTATGAGGTTCCACATTTTCCTTGTCACCTGCATCCTGAGATCTTCCTCGCTTCTTAGGAAATTTTCCTTTAGCCTTCTCATTACCTTCCATTCACGCTTGAACTCGGGCTTATGCTTTGACTGCTCATAGCAATGCTTTAGCTTTTGGATGGCTTCTTGCAATGACTGAGGCTCATCAAAATCAATCTGGTCTTTGAATGCTACTGGAAATCTGTTGATGAACATTTGGATCTTCACTTTCTCATCCTTGATATAAGGCACATATCTCAACAACTCTATAAATTGGTCATGTACTCTTCATCTACCATAGAACCCATCGTAAGCTCATAAAACTCCTTAGTCTTTTCATCGTAATATCTCTCAGATAGGTACTTTTTACTTAAGAGTCTTTCAAACTCAAACCAAATTAGATCCTCTTCTCTGATTTCTCTGAAATTCTTAACATTTTCCCACCAAATATTTTATTTTTCCTTGAGATTGAAAGTCGCTATCTTGGATTTCATATTCTTTGAATAATCATGCAATCTGAAGAATTTCTTCATCCCAATCAACCACGCTTCTGTATCTTTTGATTTCTTCATTTCTTCATGAAATGTAGGAGGCTTGGATTTCTTGAATTATTTTGGCAAGTTTCCATTCTCACTCCTCCTATAAGGATGCTAACGGTGATGATGGTGATGTCTCTCAGAACTAGAGCTAGAATAAAATCCATGAGTACTAGCCCTCCTCCATCTTGTACCCCTTTCGAGACCTGCTTCCATATACACCATTAGTCTTTTCTTCATGTTAGTGACTGGTCCCTAACTATCCCTGCTTCTGTAAATATGAAAGGCTTTGGAGGATGACTGCATTAACCTTAACTTTATTTTCTTTAGCTCTGACAATACTTTCCCATGCCTCAATCAACTGCTCATTATCTACCTTGAAACTCATGATTTATGCCTTCAAACATCTCAATATGTTTGCCAAACCAAGAGAATTTCCCTCTCTCTGTTGCTCAACTAATCTTTCCCATCCTACCAATGTCTCTTCAGGATTATACGAGGAGTCATATGAACTACATTCAACTATTCTTCTCTTCATCTCTTGGCCTTCTATATCTTGCAATATGCCATTGTTAGCTAAGAAAAACATAATTAAAATCATACTTCAATATATCTTAGGGGAGGTTATTGCATTTGCACAAGCCAATCCAGATTAGCACGATACAACATCACAAGCATATCAACGCATACATGGATATCATAACCATAATAACAAGTATCTAACATGCATGCATAATAAACATATAAACCACTAACACACTTGCATACCAATTTGCATTTACCCTGAGGTCTAGTGTTGCAACTTCGCTCTGATACCACCCTGTAACACCCCACTCCACATTTACTCGCTTTTATAAGTTCTCCAGGGTGAACATGAGCCGATAGTTACTATGACATGACCCAACATCCAAGTTTCAGTTATGGAAGTGGATTCTACAAACTGAAAACATACTGTAACCTCATAAGAGCACCACGTTGTTAGAAAATTATATATTACAGAGAAATGGAACACATAAAATATATTGCAGAAATATAAACAAAGAAAACACATAAAACAAGAGAGACATAGATATACGTGGTTCACCCAATTTGAGCTACGCCCACAGAGAAACAACCAGTCCTTCCTTTTATATTATCCAACAAACTAAAGAGATACAACCTACAACAAATCCGTTGTAATTCCCTTTTCACTTTCACACAATCTCATCTTTCTCTCACTCAGAATACAGATCTATATAGACGCAATATAATTCCTTCATGTATAGCAAGGGGTTGCCTTCTAGGGAAAAAAACCCTAAATTAAACATAACTTCTACTGTCAGATCTCCTCCTAATGAACAACCCAGATTGACTATGAAATTACAACATTTTACTTACATCTATTTTCAGCTTCGAGGGCGCTGCCCTCGAACCCCCACCAGGGAGGGCTCCCAAAGATCGCAGTAGCCCCCCCTGGACCCCCCTTGTAATGCAAATATTATAGGTAGTGTTGCTGCCACATTACGAACTAGGGCCCAATGCAGTGATACCTCTGAATAAAAAAAATAATCAGGCTCCACACCCAACAATCTCCCACTTGGAGACTGATTATAGAAACTTCACCGCTACTTCATTTGTTGGGCAATGAATCCACTTTGGACCTAGTTGTTTCTTATCTTCACAATCATACTTGAAGACCAATTGAAACCGAGCAAAATCTTAGTTTCTCCCTCTTTACAACTTTTGTTAACATATTTGCAAGATTCTGGCTAGTGCGTATATTTTCCAGCTTCAACTGTTCATCTTCCGACACTGACCGTATGAAATGATACTTGAGTTGTATATGTTTTGTCTTGGAATGAAATGCAGAGTTCTTTGCAAAATGTATGGCACTTTGGTTGTCACTATATAACCTGCCCAACTCCTGCTTCTTACCCAATTCATCCATAAACCTTTGTGACCAAATCATTTCTTTACTAGCCTCTGTAGAAACAACATACTTTGCTTCTTTTTTTGAGAATGCAACAACACTTTGCAGTTTTTAAACCCAACTGACAGTTGTTCCACCTACAATAAACACATACCCTTTTGTGCTCCTCCTATTATCTCTATCACCCACCATATCTCCATCAACATATCTTTGTAGAGCAATGTTTGAACCACCAAATCATAATGCTTGATTTTTGGTACCTCTCAAATACTTGAGAATCCACTTCATTGCCATCCAATGTTCTTTTCCTAAATTGTTCATGTACCTGCTTACAACTCCCACTGCATGTGCAATATCAGGCCTTGTGCAGACCATTGCATACATTAAGCTTCCAACTACTGATGCATATGGAACTTTAGACATATAAGCCATTTCTTTCTGAGTCTTGGGACACACCTCCTTACTTATTTTGAAATGGCTAGCCAAAGGTATACTAACTGGGTTTGCATTTTGCATATTAAATTTTTTCAACACCTTTTCTATGTACTCACTATGAGACAATGTTAATTTTTTATTCTTCTCGTCTCTAGTTATTCTCATACCAATTATTTGTTTTGCAGCACCCAAATCCTTCATTGCAAATGAGTTCGTCAATTTTATTTTGAGCACATTTATTTCATACATGTTAGAACATACAATAATAATATCATATAACTGCCATCATTTTTCCTTTTGAAATAAACACAATGATCAGAGTGACATCTAGTATAACCTTGTTTAGACAAACCTGTCAAATTTTAGATACCACTTGGCACTGCCTTGGAGTCTGTTTTAAACCATACAAGCTCTTCTTCAACCTGCACACTAGTTTCTCCTTCTCTTTTACCTCATATCCTTGTGGTTGCTACATATATATCTCTTCCTCCAAATCCCCATGGAGAAAGGTTGTCTTTACATCTAATTGCTCAAGATGAAAATTTGCAGCTGCTACTAGACTTAAAATAGTTCTGATTGAAGTCATTTTAACAACATGAGAAAATATCTCATCAAAGTCTATACCCTTTTTCTGTGCAAACCCCTTCACCACAAGTCTAACTTTATACTTTTTTCTACCTCCATCTTCTTCCTTCAACCTGTAAACCCATTTATTCTGCAATGTTGTTTTACCTGCAGGCAACCTGACTAAGTCCCAAGTCTGGTTATGTGCTAAATATCCCATCTTTTCTTTCATGGCTTGCTCCCACTTTTTCCTGGCTTCTACCTGCACTACTTCTTCATAACATTTTGGTTCACCAAAATCATTCAACAATGCATAATATAATAAAGGAGAGTATCATTCAAAGAGTCTACTTATCCTGGTATATCTTCTAACACAACTTTTAGGTGTTTGAAGTGCTTGTTGTTGTTTTGGTTGTTGTTGTTGATCATTATGATTTTTAGGCACCATCACTTTTTTTGTGATCTCATCAAGCATTGTGTATTCTCTGTTTTCTTCTTCTTGTTTCTTTTCCTGCAGCTGATCCTTATACAAAACCTTTTCATTGAATATGACATCTCTAGTTCTAATGATTTTTTGTTTTTCATAATCATAAAAGCAATAACCAACATTATTAAAACCATATCCAATAAAGGTACGTTTCTTTGATTTTGCCTCAAACTTTGTTCTATTTTCCTTATTAATGTGGACAAAGGCTTCACAACCAAAAGTCTTTAAAAATGAGTAGTTTACCTTTTTACCTATCCATGCCTCCTCTGGAATACCACCATCCAATGAACTTGAAGGCCCTCTGTTTATTAGATAAACAACAATATCTACAACATTTTCCTAAAATTGTAAAGTCAATCCTACATGCAATCTCATGCACCTTGCACACTCCATGATTGTCCCGCTCATCCTTTCTGACACACCATTTTCTTGTGATGTTCCTGGAACTGTCTTCTCTCTATGAATTCCATTCTCTAAACAATACCTATCAAACTCTTTACTGCAGTATCACCTCCATTGTCTGATCTGAGACACTTCAACATTTTTCATGTCTCATTTTCAACCAAAGCTTTTCATTTCTTGAAAGTATCAAATACATCAGATTTATTTCGAATACAATAAATCCAGGTTTTTCTGGTTGCATCATCAATAAAAGTAACATAATAACGAGAGCCACCGAGAGATGATACCTGATCAGGTCCCCATACGGCTGTATGCACAAGCTCTAATTTTTTGCTCCTTTTCTTTCTTAATTATGAAGAATCTGACTCTTTTGTTTTCCATAAACACAATTCTCATAGAATTTAAATCAACATAATTCAAACCTGGCAACAAATTTCTTGAGTGAAGAATTTGCATCCCCTTCTCATTCATGTGTCTAAGCCTATGATGCCACAATGTTGTATCTTATCTTGTAGAGGTTAAAGCATTAACAAAATTAGAAATACTATTGCATAAATACAATGTACCAAACTTTTCTCTTTTTGTTATTACCAGGGATCCTTTAATGACCTTCCAGGTTTTATCTGTAAAAATAGTCACACAACCTTCACCTCCCAACTGCTCTGTTGAAATAATATTTTTCTTTAGATCTAGAACATGCCTTACCTCCTTCAATAGCCATTGATTTCCATATTGTTGTTTTATGAAAACTGTACCCATTCCAATGATTTTATAGGGTTTATCATCACCCAATCGAACCTGTCCAAAATCTCCTTGAACATAATCATGAAAATGTTTCTTATTAGGTGTGGCATGGAATGAAGCCCCTGAAACTACCACCCAGGCATCAATAATATTTTTTAATGAAAGAATCAAAGCATTTTGCAACACATCACCTGTCACATTCGCTTCATGAATTTTTTCTTGTTGCACATCTCCTTCTTTTCCCTTCCAAGACATGCAGTCTTTCTTCAAGTGTCATTTCTTCCCGCATTTCTAGCACACTATCCCCGATCTGGACTTGGATCTGTCTTTCCTTGACTTATTGCAATATCTTGGGCTCTTTCCTCTTTCCATTTTTCTCCCCCTAGTCTCTGCAGTCAAAACATTACCTGATGTCTCACTGAAGCTTTTCCGTCGCATTTTCTTCCTAAGGATTGCACCAATAACATCATCAAACTTTAAAGTACTAGATCCAGCGATAGAGTTACTAATGGCCATAACTAAACCATTCCAACTTTCTAGCAATTAGCATAGAAATAACATAGCCCTAACTTCATCATCAAAAGTTATCCCTACTGAACTTAACTGACTGGTAACAGTATTAAATTCGTTTAAATGATCAGCAACAGATCCACCTTCTGACATCTTCATATTGAATAAACACTTTATAAGAAATACCTTATTTGAGGCTGAGGGTTTTTCATATAGTTTGGCCAATGCCGACATTAAAACCTCTGTTGTCATTTCCTTTGCAATATTAAAGGCTATCGACGCCGCTAAGCACAACCATATTGTTCCAAGTGCCTTTCTGTTGAGGATATCCCATTTTGTGTCTGTCATACTCATTGGCTTCTTTGTCCTTCTGCTCAATGGTTGGTACAGATCTTTCTGGTACAAATAATCTTCCATCTTCATCTTCCATAGCTAGTAGTTTTGGTCACAAAAGTTTTTGACCCTAAACCTACCATATTTCGCCATTACTCCCACTCAAACCTGAAACCCTTCTCTCTTGCGAGTTTATCAGCCAAATAGACCTTCGGCTCTAATACCAGTTGTTAGAAAATTATATATTACAGAGCAATGGAACACATAAATTATATTGCATAAATATAAACACATAAAACAAGAAAGGCAGATATGCATGGTTCACCCAATTTGGGCTACGTCCACGGAGAAACAACCAGTCCTTCCTTTTATATTATCCAACAAACTGAAGAGATACAACCTACAATAGAACCGTTGTAATTCCCTCTTCGCTCTCACACAATCTCCTCTCTCTTTCTCACTCAGAATACAGATCTATATAGACGCAATACAATTCCTTCATATATAGCGAGGGGTTGCCTTCTCAGGAAAAAATCCCTAAATTAAACATAACTTCTACAATCAGATCTCCACCTAATAAATGGCCAAGGTTGACTACAAAATCACAACATTTTACAAGGCAATTTTACATCTATTTTTAGTTTCGGGGGCGTTGCCCCCAATCCCTTGCTGGGGGGGTGGCTCCCAAAAATTGCAGCCACCCCCCTAGACCCCTCTTGCAGCGCAAATATTACGGATGGCATTGTCGCAACATTATGAACTGGGGTCCAATGTAGTGATACCTCTGAATAAAGAAGATAATCAGGCTCCACACCCAACGCACATCACCAAGATACCAAACAACATATGTTGATGATCATGCCTCGTGCTAGAACTAACCCTTTCATTGAACCTACATCCCAGTCGCACACATGTCAAGCTCATCCAGATCTTGGGGGGAGGCCCCCAAGATCTAAAAATTTGAAATGGATCTTGAGGGAAGACCCGCAAAATTTGAAAAATTGAAATGCCAGAAGAAAATAGGAGAACACACATTAAACAAAACCACTAAGAAACATTTTATTAAAATAGAGAATAATCGTAAAAGCTACATTGTGGTGGATAATATGTCCTTTTACAAAATGTGACTTGTTACTTATAATTTTTTTTCTAGTTATAATACCACAGGTAAATTCTATGGGTGGATAGATACCATGAGTGATTGAATACCATTGGTGGATATCACTTACAATACCATGGGTAAATATCACGGGTGAATGAATACCATGTGTGGAAGCCACTTACAATATCATGGGTAAATTCCATGGGTGGATGTCACTTACAGTAACATGGGTATATTCCATGAGTGGATAAATACCATGAGTTGATGAATACCATGGCTGGATGCTAATTTCCATTCAGGTCATTTCTCCCACCTTAAGAAAAAATGATCCCCATTGCATGAAGTTCCATCCTAATAAGTCTTTGTTAAATATGAAGAGCCATTGAAGAAAAGGGTTTTGTGGTTAACCCATAACAATGATGAATGAAGATCCGAGGATAGAGATACCCTGTAATGCTTGTGACCAACTGTAATACTGACAGTTTGCATCCTAGCAAATGGACTTCAATGAAGTGTGGGTTTGTGGATGACCCATAACCATGAAAAATGAAGGTCCGATGATAGAGATATCATGTAATGATTGTGACCAACTGTGACACTAACAGTGTGTCGCCTAGCAAATGGACTTTGATGACAAACATTTTGTGCAGTTGACCCATAACCATGATGCTCGTTGTTGATGAAGTAGCAGGTGCCTACATAACCTGGGGTGGGAGGGCACGTCTCTAAAAAACCCAATTCGGATGTTGCTATGCTAAAACTAATGAATGTGAAGCAGGTGTCTACAAAAGCGGGGTGGGCGGGCAAGTCTCCAAAGGGAACTTGCTCCGAATGTTGCTCCAAATATAAAAACTAATTTAAAATGAGAATAACTCGGTCAATATAACTCAGAATCTTTATTATAACCTGTTTCTGGAAATAGAATGACCATTATGCATCTTCACATGTGATTGGAATCCCTATCTAGGCACTTTGGAAACTCAGATTCACGTTGCAGTTGTCTTGCAATCACAAAAGTACTGAAAAAATAGTTGATTTTAAATCAACGATGTTAGGGTCCTATAATAATAGGATTCATAATTTTGAATTGGCTATGGTTAGCCTTGTAATATTGTACATACTTTTGCTTTTTGCAAAAAATTTTCCCATATTAAAATTAAAAAATGTAAAGAGGGTATGTCCTAAAAGAATAATCAAAGGACAAAAAGAAATAAAAAAATAAAAAATATGAACTCCAAAAATAGATAAAAATAGATCATGAAAGTGTGCAAATTCAAATGCCACTCCTTTTACTTTACTTTGCAAAATAATATTATGTGCAGCTTGTTAAAAATGCCACAATCCATGATGGTCAAATAGTTTAATCTTGACTCATTTATGCTTTAAATTTCAGGTTGATAGATAGAGAATAAATATCTAGCCAAACTATATTATCTTGGTAGATCAGTAGTTAAGTAGAGAATAAAAATGAGCTCAATAGTTTAATCTGAGCCATTGGAAGTTATAGGGTTAGAATTAGATAGTTTGCTTATCAAAAGAAAAAAAGAAAGAAAGAGTTTGCAAGCTCAAATGCACACAATAAATGAAGAGAAAATACTAAGGTAAATAAAAAGTAGGGAGAAGAAGTTTTGCAAGTGCATAAGGTTGCTCAGTCAAAAGCACATTCATCATGTTTAATCCTATGTTTCATGTGCAGGAGGAATTGTGAAAGAGAAGTGACATTCACTAAAGCTTATTTACTAATTTCCCCTCATTTCACTACACCCCCACATACTTATTTGCTAATTTCCCCTTATTATCTTTTCATAACTTATACAAATCATTTTACCTTCATTTTGACCTTTTTCCCCTTGGTTTCAAACATTTCCCTAGACCTTACTCTTCAAAAAATCATCCCCCCTTCCCAAAACCCCTTTCCCTAATGTGAACCCCATTCCCATTACAAATACTACATTTCTCTTTATTAATTTCCCCTTTTCCCTTTAAAAACCCATAAAACCCCTTTTATTCTAAGTTATTTCCTAAAAATGCCGCTTTATAAATCCACCACATATATAATTTTGATCCAAGTGGATATTATTGGCCACCCGCCAAGTCCACTTGGACCCCCACCATTGTTTCTTTTAGCCTTTCAGTTTCCTTAATTGTAGCATAATTACTATTTTTAGTAGTTTTTCGGGTCCTGAACTTCAGAGCCATTTTGAGGCCCTAAATGATGTTATTTGGGAAAACTGGGAGCAACATGAGTCCATGGACCAATATTTCTCTTCCAAAAGTTGTAGTTCTTGGATAGATCTTTCTAACGAGATATTGTGCGCATCAAACGGAGATCGTATGCCAAAATTACGACCCCGGGAAGTTGATGTACCGATTTACCCAAACGAGGCCCACAGTTTGGTGTTTCATCTTCTAGGGTTAGGTTTTTGGATGTTTAAGGTTTTCCATTGTTTCTCAACAATAAATAGGCCTTCGAGCCTCATTGCTGCCACATCTCTTCTCAGAGATAAGCTACCATCGCCCTCGCTGGTTTATTTCCATTTCTGTTTGTAAGCATATTTCAGCATTTTATAGTAATGAAATCAAGTATTATTTCCGCTGCATCTTTGTATTTATGGTTATCTCTATAATTTGTTGTGTTCCTATTTAAAACTAGATCAGTGGTATCAGAGTGGTCTGTTGTTTCTCTGTTTTCTTTGCATGTCCCAAACGAGGTCAGTATATAAGGAGTTAGAGCTTGAACTGGTCGAACCTTTGCAATACCAGCCTTGCAAATCCCGACGACCTCCCATGGCGGATGAAAAGAAAGATAAGGGGGCAGGGGATCCTATCAAAATCTTGCTCGAAGAAGCCCTCGAGCGGCAAAGGAACGTGATGATTAACAAATTTGACCAGATCCTTCATCGGCTACCCAGAGGCGACGTATCGGCTTCCAACAACTACTATGGAAATGCCACACCCTTTAAGGTACAAGTTAATTTTTAAATCCCCATCTTCGAGGGTCAAATAGACGCAGATGCCATAGATAAATGGTTAAATCTACTAGAAGGGTATTTTTTTGTTCATGATTTTTTGAGTCAGGAAAATATTATTTTCTCTCTTCTCAAAGCAGCCCCCCACATCAAGGACTAGTGGGAAACCTACTGCGAGCAGAAGGATGAAAATAAAGGCTCACTATTTTCAGTCGCACCCACTTGGAATTCATTCCGGAATGCCATCAAGGAGTAGTAATACCCTATCGGAAGCTATGAGGATCAATACATAAAGTGGACCATGCTGCGGCAGGGAAGGGACCAAGACGTGCCAGAGTTTACCAATATTTTCCATACCCTTCACACAAAGGTGGGTATCAAGGATTCGGAGCAGCATTTGGTACACAAATACCGCAGCTACCTACACAAGTACATCCAGGAAGAAATATAATCGCTGAACATCTCCTCGCTTGGCACGGCATACTGATATGCCGTCAAGGTCGAGCAAAATTTTAAACAGAAGAAGCGAAACTTTGACTCTACGAATCCGAAGCCAGGGAAAGGTGCCCCCAAACCGTAGAACAAAGGACAAAGCCGAGGCGAGGTGGCCCATGACAACTCACCAAAGCAGAAAGCAAAGAACAGTGTCGTGAAGCCAAAAAAGGACACAGGAAAGTGGTGTGAGTTCCATAAGAGCTCCACTCACAACAAAATTGAGTGTTGGGCTAAGCAGTCACGGGTGGCCAAGCTGAGGGTTTCAGAATCAGATGCATGTTCTGACTCTGAGTCAGAACCCGACATGGGGAATTACAAAGGGAAGCAGATTATCGAAGTGGAGCCCAACGCCACCGTTGCCACCACAAAGATCCAGAAGGGGGAACAAAGACCCAGAGGAGGAGGAGCGTCTCTTCCACTCCGAGATTTGGGTAAAGGGCTCCTTGCTACAATTCATTGTCGACAACGAGATCCAAAAGAACCTAATTTTTGCAGAAGACGTGAAGCGGCTGGGCTTATCGATCACAGAACATCCACAACCGTACATCATCGGGTGGCTTCACCAAGGATAGGATCTTTGCATAAGCCAGGAGTGTCGCCTTTTATACAACATCAAGCCCTTCACGGTTGAGGTATTGTGTGACGTTGCTCCCCTTGATGTTTGTGATGTATTATTAGGAAACCATACATGTGGAAACGACATGCTGTGTATGAATCAAGGCCCCATGCTATTATTGTTACTTTGGGAAATAAGTTGTACAAGATACGGAAGGTAGCACCACCTACCGCCATCTCTTTGGTTACTGCAAAACAATGTAGTAAGCTCATTTCCAAAACTGGGAAATTTGTTTTCCTGTTGATACACCCTCAAGAAAAGAAGAAGACAGTGGCCACAACCTCCAGACAGGGCCGCTCCGCACGATAACTACAGATGGACAAGGTCGTGGAAGAGTGCGAGAACATCTTCACCTCCCCCGCAGGGGTTTCTCTGCATTGTCAGGTCAAGCACTCCATCGATATGACCCCAGGTGCGCCACTGCCCAATGGACCAATCTATCGGCGCTTTGTTCTGGAGAATGATGAAATCAAGAGGCAGATTCAAGAGCTGTTGTAGAAAAGTCACATCCGTCTGAGTTCATCACCTTGTGGGAGCCCAATCGTATTGGTACAGAAGAAAGATGGGACTTAGAGACTCTGTCTTGACTATCGGGCACTGAACAAGATCATTGTCTAAAATAGGTACCCAATACCACAGATTGATGACCTCCCAGACCAATTGAAGGGGGAAAAACATTTCAGCAAGATCGATTTGAAGTCAGAATATCACCAGGTACTAATCGAACCCTTTGATGTGTGGAAGACTGCCTTCAAAGCCAATGAGGGTATTTTCGAATGGTTGGTTATGCCTTTCGGATTGGCGACTACTCCTGCAACCTTCATGAGGCTAATGAATGATATCTTGTGGCCATTCACCAACTCATTTGTAGTGGTATACTTGGATGAAATCCTAATCTTCAACCAAAGTTGGGAAGAGCACCTCCACCACATCCGATATGTTCTCCAAACACTGCGACAACACAAGTTATGTTCCAGTTTGGAAAAATGCACTTTTGGCATGACCCAGGTTCAGTATCTGGGATACATTATTGATGAACAGGGGGTGCATGTGAATCCATCCAAGATCCAAGTCATTCGGGATTGGCCATCTCCAACCACTTTGACAGAGCTCCACAGCTTTCTAGGTCTTGCCAACTTTTACTGCAGGTTCGTGTTGGGACTTTCTCATATCACCTGGCCCTTGAGTCAAGTCACCAAGGGAGGAGCGAAAGCAAAATTCTTTTGGTTTAAGTCTCAACAGAAGGCATTCACAGAGTTGAAATATTTCCTCTGCTCGGCACCAGTGCTCGCATTACCAAACTTGCAACAACCATTTGAGGTCAAGACAGATGCCTCTAACTATTCTATTGGGGCAGCCCTTATTTAACATGGGCATCCAGTGGCATATCACTGTGAAACAATTTCAGACACAATCCAGAAGTATCCCACTTATGACAAAGAGATGTATTCTATTGTGTAGGCCTGCCGACAATGGAAGCATTACATTTTGGGGAAGGAAACAGTCATCCACACAGAGCACCGACCCCTGCAGTTCATACAGACCCAAGGGAAATTGCAGAATGAACGCCATCAGAAGTGGTCCACATACCTGAAGCAGTTCCATTTAAATATCAAGTATAAGAAGGGCAACACCAATAATGTTCGAGATTGCCTCATTCCACCACTGATCATGGCGTTAACCACCGTGCTCAACTCTTGTGGGTACGAGACTTCTGATTGGCCACTTCTCTACGAAAGCGACCCAAAATTCGACCACACATGCCAGACGCACTTGGAGGGTCAACATGTTCTAGATTTTCACCTCCAGGATGCCCTGTTATGCCACTTGGGTCACCTTTGTGTTCCTTCAAGTGAGCGTGCCAAGATGATTTGGGAAGCACACTACAGTCGGGTTGTTGAGCATTTCGGGGTTGAGAAAATGGTGGCAGTGTTACAGAAGTATTTCTATTGGCCGAATCTTCGACAAGATGTAAAGAAGTACATCAGATCATCCACTGCCTGCGTCATTTCCAAACCGACCATCAAGAAGTAAGGCCTCTATACCCCGTTGTCTACTTCTAGTCAACCTTGGGAATCCATCTCCATGGATTACATGTTGGGCCTTCCTTCTACTAAGCATGGAAACATGGTCGTTGACATGTTCTCGAAGATGGACATTATGGTGGCCTGCAAAACTAATACCACAGCAGAAGCCACTCCTAAACTCTTCTTTGAACGAGTGTGGATACACTTTGGGATCCCACAATCTATCATCTCAGATCAGGACAGCAAGTTCCTCAGCACATTTTAGTCCAGCCTCTAGTCGATGCTAGACACCAAACTCACTAAGTCCACAACCTTCCATCCTTAAACTGATGGTCAGGCAGAGATTGTGAACAGGATGATCATACACATTCTGCGCATGTACAACTTGAAGCATCCACACACATGGGATCAGAGCCTCCCCTATGTTTAGTACAACTACAACTGGGCTCTCCATAGCTCGACTGGCCACAACCATTTTCAAGTGGGCTTGGTATTCCAACCACTATGTTCCATTGATGTGGCCATGCCATTTGCAGCTACTCATGCAGATTCGGCTCATGTCCAGTCCAAAACAGATAAGGCAAACAACTTCATTGAGCACATCCAACAGGTCCACGACATTCTGGAGAAATCAAATGCCAAGTACAAACAGCGACATGATCAACATTGGGTGCCACACAAGTTTCAGGTGGGTGACAAACTCTAGTTGCATTTGCAAAAGGAACGCCTTACCGAATCCTATCGGAAACTCAAACCACTCCGATATGGTCCTTACACCATTACCAAGGCCGTGGGAGACAATGAATTTGAGCTCAGCATTCCCCCATTCCTTGGTTTGCACCTAGTGTTCAATGTGGACTGCCTTCAGCCATACTTTCCACCATTACTAGACACATCTGACATTGCAGAACAACTTGTAGGTTTTAACCTTGTACAGAAATTACTTGCATATGAATTCTAAAACACACAAAATAAACAATGCGAGAGCATAACACATATACACAGATATTTTCCCCTGAATCCCAAAACCGAGACTACCAACTTTATTTTTCATTATGTTCCTTTCAATGTTACAATACATATTTATACATGCCGAAGCATCCAATACCATGGACCAAAAACCATCGCGTCCAAAACCATGGATCGAAAACCATCGCATCCAAAACCATGTGCGAAAAATCATGCACAAAACCATAAGTAGGTCTGGCCAACCTAATATAGGGTCCAAAAACAAAACTTTCCGAGCGCTGCCCCAGACCCCATAGAATGGGGTTACCTGTACCCATCAAACCCCCTTGACCCCCCCACCGCTACATAATCGGCGCAACGAAGGGGGGGCTTCGCCCCCCTTCTAATCCCCCGATTAACTACGTCGGCTAGTCGTGGAAAGAATATAACACAACCCAACATTCTCTCACTTGTTGTTTTCTTTCCAAAGGGGGCCACAGGAGAGCTTAGTCATTTATCCAATCTTGCAACGCCCATTGTTTCCCTACACCAAGAGAACTTCTCAGAGCTCACAAATTTTGTTAATGCATCTAAAGTATTCTTCAAAGTGTCCACCTTTATTAGCAACACCTTTTTGTCTTCTATCATATCCATCACAAAGTGATACTCAACATCAATGTGCTTTGTCTTTGAATGATATGCAGGGTTCTTTGCCAAGAAAATTGCACTTTGGCTGTCACAGTCTATCCTTATAGCTCCCTGTAGTAACCCCATACTTGAACACAATCTATAAAACCAAATTGCTTCCTTGCTTGCATGAGTGGCTACCATGTATTCTGCCTCTGTAGTTGATAATGCCACTACAAATTGTTTCTTACTCATCCAACTGAATGCACCTCCAAATAAGTTAAACACATACCCACTTATAGATCTTCTCTGATCCAAATCTCCAACCCAGTATACATCAACAAAGCCACGAATATCCAACACTCTGTCTAATCCTGGTCTTCCTTGGTAGCACAAACCATAATCATTAGTGCCACGCATATACCTGAAAACCCGCTTCATTGTTGTCTAGTGCTCCTTCCCTAGTTTTGACATAAACCTGCTCAATACTCCCATTGTATGTGCAATGTCTGGTCTAGTACAGACCATCGCATACATCAGGCTACCGACTGCACTTGCATATAGAACATGAGACATGTCCTCTTCCTCTCCTTGTGTCTTTGGACACTGTTCAATAGGTAACTTTACACCTAAAGAAATAGGAACTTTCACCGATTTACCATCATGCATATTAAACCTCTGCAATATTGTCTCGACATACTTCCTTTGGTTTAACCAGAGCTTCCTCTTTGTTCGATCTCTTTTAATTTCCATGCCCAAAATATAGTTTGCAGCACCAAGATATTTCATGTCGAATTTAGAGGACAAATAAGTCTTTAAATCCCGGATAATTTCTTTGTCATTTCCAACCAGCAACATATCATTCACATACAAAACAAGATAAATAACACGGTCACCAATTAATTTAATATACACATAGTGATCTACTTTGCTTCTAGTGAAGCCAAGCCCTCATATAAATGTATCAAATTTCTGATACCACATCCTTGGTGACTGTTTTAACCCATAAAGAGACTTCTTTACTTGCATTCCAGTTCTTTCTTACCCTTCACCGCAAATCCTTCAAATTGCTTCATGTAGATTTCCTCTTCTAGATCCCCATGAAGAAATGTTGTCTTCACATCCATCTGTTCTACCTCAAAATCAAAAGTAGAAACAATAGATAAAAATAATCTAATAGAAGTTACCTTGGCAACAAGAGAAAAAATATCACTAAAATCAATTCTCGACACCTGGGAATAACCTTTTACAACCAACCAAGCTTTGTATTTCTCCACCTTTCCTTTTGCATTTATCTTCTTCTTGAACACCCATTTGCTTCCAATGGGTTTCCTTCCAGCCGTAAACTCCACCAGATCCCAAGCCTCATTTTTGTGCAAAGATGTCATTTTATCAACTATGGCCTCTTTCCAAAGTTTTCCATCCTTTCAATCTACTGCTTCCTTCACAGTTTTGGGATCATCGTCAATAATAGATAAAGAAAAATTTGAACAGAAAGGAGATGGACTATACCTTTCTAGCTACCTTCTTTCTCGAATTGATCTTCTCACACCCGAAGTTTGTGGCTCTTCATCCTCTGATTCCTCCTCTGTTGTAGAGTCCGATTCTTCCTCCTTAAGTTCAAACTCTATCTTCTCTGGTTCCTTTGGCTAGACTTCATGTTTAATAACATCGTTTACCTCTCTGAACACCACATCTCGATTGTACACAACCTTCCTTGTTACTAGATTCCAAAGCTTCTAACCCTTTAAACCATCCTTATACCCAATAAAGATGCACTTTTCAAATTTACTAATCCAACTTGGTTCTTTTCTCCTTTGGAACATGTACATATGCAACACATCCAAATACCCTCAGATGTGAAAGAGAAGGCTTATTACCAGTCCATACCTCTTGTGGAGTCTTATCTTCCAATGTTGATGAAGGTGATCTGTTGACCAGGTAACATGCAATCTCTACTGCCTCTGCTCAGAATTCTTGTCCTAACCCAACACACCTAAGCATGCTTCTTTCCCTTTCCATCAATGTCTTGTTCATTCTTTCTGCAATTCCATTTTGTTGAGGTGTATATGGAGTAGTTTTCTGCCATGCTATACCACACTTCTTACAGAATTCTTCAAATTCTTTACTGCAAAAATCTCCACCGTTATCTGTCCTCAACACCTTTATCTTCTTCTCTATCTGGTTCTCCACCAGAGCCTTAAATTTTTTAAACCTGTCAAAGACTTCAGATTTCTTCTTAAGGAAATATATCCATGTATTCCTTAAGAAATCATCTATAAATGATACATAGTACACAGACTTACCCAGTGATGGAAACTTCATAGGTCCAAACACATCACTATGCACAAGCTCTAATATATGTTTCACCCTCTTACCACCAGAGGGGAAACTCACCCGATTCTACTTCCATATACACAATTTTCACAAAAATCAAAAATCCAGAGAGCTATTACTCATACCTTCTACCATACATTTACCATGAAGTATTCGAAGGCCCTTCTCTCTAATATGTCCAAGCCTTTGATGCCACAACATGGTCTTCTCTCTAGAGACCACTAGATTTTCTGCTCCATTTTCAGGAACCACAGAACTATTGCACCCATCAACAATAATGCTACCTTGAAGCTTGTAAAAAGTTCCAATCTGAACTCCCCACATCAATACCACTGCTCCCCGAACTATCTTGCAGGTATCCTTGTCGAACACTGTTCTTACACCTGCATCATTTAGCTTGCTTACAGAAATCAGATTTCTTGCCAATGCAGGAATATGGAGAACACACGGAAGTGTTCTAACCCTTCCACCTTACAACTTCAACTTTGCTTTTCCGCGACCAATGATTATGACCTTCCTATCATCCCTTAAGAAGACATCACCACCATCATATTTCTCATACTCGCAGAACCACTCTCTATGGGGAGTGAAGTGAAAGGATGCACCTGAGTTAATCAACCATGCCTCATGATCTACATGTGTACTTGAAGAAGCCAAGTACACATCCCCACCTTCATCGGAGGTGGGTTTTCACCTCTGCAGGAGGAGCATCATCAGATCCCTTTCCCTATGTCAGGAGCTTTAGATTTAAAGTCCCTTTTGTAGTGCCATTCCTTTTTTCGCATTTCCAGCGAACCACCCTTTAAAGGTTTTCCTGGAGATTTAGATCTCCCACTCGATGACTTATTTTTGTTTCTATTCTGGGACCGTCCTCGTACAAACAAGGCATCACCATTCTGGCTCTCCATATTTTTCCGTCTCATCTACTCCGTCAACAAGGATGAGACTATTTCATCAAAATGCAAGGCAGTTGCATTCCTACCTATTGCAATAACCAGACTATCCCACGAATCTGGTAGAGAACACAACAAACTGATGCATTTGTCTTCATCTGAAATTTTAATATGAACAGATAATAACTGACTTACCACAATATTAAATGTGCTCAAATGCTCTGTCACCGAGTCTCCATATTTCATCCTCAGGTTATACAACTTTTTCCGCAGGAACAATTTATTGACCAGAGACTTAGATTGGTACAAAGTCCCTAACTTGTCCCACAAAACTTTCATCATAGCTTCCCCTAATACATTCAACAATACTGAATCTGAAACACACAATCGCATTGTGCTTTTTGCCTTCCGATCCAACTTCTTCCATTCTTCATCGAACACTCCCGTTGGTTTAGTATCCGGATCTACCATGATCCACTGATCTTTATCCACCAACATATCTTCCATCTTAAGTTTCCACAACTCAAAACTCTGACTATTCAATTTCTCGATCTCTATCTTTCCACAGCTCGCCATCTTCTTTTACCACTAGAATTGATCTCAAAGATCTCCCACTGAACAGGGTTTACCACAAGTATGAGAAAAACCCCTCAGCAACAAAGACGTCCCCTTGAAGCCAAAACAACTCTGATACCAAATGTAGGTTTTAACCCCGTACAGAAATTACCTGCATATCAATTATAAAACACACAAAATAAACAATGCGAGAGCATAACACCTAGAACACATATACACATAGATTTTCCCCTGGATCCCAAAACCGGGACTACTAGCTTGATTTTTCATTATGTTCCTTTCAATATTACAATACATATTTATACATGTTGAAGCATCCAATACCATGGACCGATAACTATTGCGTTCAAAACCATGTGCGAAAAATCATGCACAAAACCATAGGTAGGTTCACCCAACCATAGAGTGGGGTTACATGCACCCCTCAAACCCCCTGTGACCCCCCCCGCTATGTAATTGGCGCAACAAAGGGGGGGCTCCTCCCCCCTTCTAACCCCCCAGTTAACTACGTTGGCTAGTCGTGGAAAGAATATAATACAACCACCCACATAGTTAAATCTAGGTTGCATGGAACACGCTGCAATTGATCGGATCATGGACACACATATCAAGCACACTCGCCAGCAGAATATCTAACTGTATCGAATTGTCAAAACAGGCTAACTCTTTCACCAGGGCAAGTGGCTCACCAGGGACCAAGTTTAGCAGAAGTTTCTTCATCTCATGGAAGAACTCAACGCAATGGGGACCATTGCTTCCTAAGGGGGGAGGAATGATCCAGGTGGATATTGGTGGCCACCCGCCAAGTCCACTTGGACCCCCACCATTGTTTCTTTCAGCCTTTTAGTTTCCTTAATTCTAGCACAGTTACTATTTTTAGCTTTTTTCGAGTCCTGAACTTCTGGAGCTATTTTGAGGCTCTAAACGATGGTTTTTGGGAAAACTGGGAGCAACATCGGTCCATGGACTAATGTTGCTCTTCCTAAATTTGTATTTCTCAGATAGATCTTTCTAACGAGATATTGTGCACGTCAAACGGACATCGTATGCCAAAGTTATGACCCCGAGAAGTTGTTGTACCAATTTACCCAAACGTGGCCCACAGTTTGGCGTTTCATCTTCTAGGGTTAGGTTTTTGGATGTTTAAGGTTTTCCATTATTTCTCAACAATAAATAGGCCTTCGAGCCTTATTCTAACACAGTTCAGAGGCATGTATTCGCCACATCTCTTCTCAGAGATAAGCTACCACCGCCCTAGCTGGTTTATTTCCATTTATGTTTGTAAGCATATTTCAGTGTTTTACAGTGATGAAATGAAGTATTATTTCCACTGCATCTCTGTATTTATGGTTATCTCTGTAATTTTTTGCGTTCCTATTTAAATCTGGATCAAATTTCTTGACACCCTTTTAAACCCACCAACCCTTGGTGTATAGTTAAATCCCCCACCATATAACCCATGGTCCCCACCTTTATTAACCCATACCTTATATTTAAAATCTCATCATTACCTTTTAATTAATTACAGTTCATTGTAAATAAACCCTCGGGCCCCGCCAACCACCTTCCCAATTTCGTTCGTGTAACTTCACTACGTGATATCCTTCCGATCTCCCACCCCCAGATCCAACGGTGCACAACCATATCGCGCGGATTCATCGTCCGGCAGTTAATAGCCTGAGAGCACTTGAGATTCGTGATTTTGGCCGAGCATTGTTTGGCTACGTGGCAACACTAGGTTATATCGTGTGCTCGTGAAAAATACTGCCCTCCATCAAAAAGTAGTGCAATATCGTTGAAAACCACCTACCTGCCTAAACCAAAACTACCCACTGTTCATTTAATAAATCTCGCGCCAAAATGTTATCGTTATTGGTGAAAAGGTCAAAAAGGCCCCAATTTGCTCTTTTCTCTCATTTTCACTGTAAACCTCTGCTAAACCAATTCTGACACCCTGAACCTTTGCGCGACCAATTTAACCAACTCTGCCACCCAAAGATGTTGTAGACACCAAATTGAAGCAGAAAATTGACAATTGAACCCTCTGCTGCCACCACAGAACCTCATTTGTGCACCAAACTGTCTTTCTCCAAGTATTCTTTGAAAGAACTAGAATGACCCTATGATTCAATCTGTGCACAGTGATTATTAAAAGATTAATTAAGTAAATTAATTAAAAAACCTTGCTAAATTGATGAGAAACCTATTATGCATCCAAATCCCTTTTTTAGAGATTCAAATTACCCTCCCACTATTCCAGACTTCTAAACCTTACTCCTAAAGCCACAAAAAGACTAATTCAGTCTAATATACCAAATTATGGCTTCCCAAATCTCCTTGGATGTAAGACCTCTGCAAACCCCTCACCTGGACATTGACCACCTTCCATTAGCTGACAGAGAATTTCAAATCAAGGACATTGATTCCCATTCCTACCTACTAAAACTCCACTGCTGGAGTATAGACAAGTTTTTGAACCAGAATGATGACATTCACCTTTGGGAGTCAAATTTTCCCAAGTACTTGTTCCCGCAGGTACACCCATTCCCAGTAATCATCCACTTTTGCCAAGCCTGCTATATTCCAAGTCAGAGAGCCATAGTCACCCTTGATCAACAAGTTTTGTTTACCATTACTGCAGAATAAATAAATCAAATGTTACAGATCCAACCAAGCCCAAATGAAACCCCACTTTCCATTGAAGGTTTACTTGAACTCTACACAAAGCTAGACATTCCCAAGAAAGCTCAGATCATTCAAACATTCATCATTAAAGAGTCTCACACTCCAACAGATAGTCCTCCATATGCTGCCGCCATTTTCTCTGAGAGAGGTAAACAAATTATTACCATACTCTCTTGCATTCTGGGGTACACCACAGATGAACATGTGGATGAAGTTGTCCTTGCTTTCCTTTCTATCTTTTGCCCAGGCAAGCCTCCTGCTACAATTTATAACTATGCTCAATGCTTGGCAGATAGAATCCATGAACAATCTATCAAATTTCCAAATGAGAGAGTATTCAAATACTCATCTTTATTGTTTCACATGTTCATGTAATTTTAGTCAAATAATTTTCCGGTCAGCATCCAAAAGTTAGACACCAAGTGCAATCCAAGATTTGTCATCTTTTGGACACCAGTAATCAAAATGTCTTCCACTGTGTTTACTTACAAAGGCTTCATTGATTAATTTCTTCATCTGGTTATAAACATGCTAACTAGTAGCTTTCAGCCTAGGATTAGTCAGGAGATTAAAATAGTTTTATAGTTGGCAAAGAACAGTAGAGTGGGAGACTGGTATCTATATCAAGACCACACAGAAATTAGAATATATGGAGCCAACTTACTCCCTACAAACTACCGAAATACCTCCCCATGAGGATATTTGCATTAGAGTATTTCGGGCAAATCATAAACTCTGATGAAGTAAATTTCTTGTCAACTAAGAAGAAAACCCAATTTAAGATCAAAAACCAATTGGGTCCTTTTATTTGTAATAATAGGGAAACTGGACCAGAGGCAAATAAATTTTTACAGGAGATGAACTTCAAGAGAAGTTTTATGTGGCAATATGACCCTCATGGAGTCATAAATAAACAAAGGCTCAAATTCAACTTGACATGATCCTGGGCCAGACATTGAGAGATTTTCCAACCAGTCATAATGGTTGGAAAGCACTTTGATAGATGTGGAGAATACTGTAGTAGATGTGGAAAACACTTTAATAGATGTGGAAAAGCATATTGATACTAGTTCCTTTCTGCAGGTTCTAGCCCTAGAAGAATAGATGAATATTCCTCCTATTTTGCGAACTCCAGCCAATGAAGACAGAAATGCAAAAAGAACCAGGGAAGAAGGTTCTAGCTCAGCAGTGGACACTACAAATGAAAGATTTGAGATCAGTTACAAGAAAAGGCCCAAGATTAATCTTGTAACTGAACAAGAAGACTCCATTGAAATAGTTGAAATTACTGACACTAAAACAATGGTTGGAAGGAGAAAAGGCCCAATAGCTTCAGGTGAAACTCAATAGCCTTCTACTTCAAACACTCAACTTATTGAGAAATAACACAGCATTGAAGTCTCTTCATCCGCCAGGCCTGTAGATAAAGAGAAAGATATTAAAGAGAAGTATAAGGAAATTAAGTTGAGGAATGAGGCATTGAACACTGAGACTTATGCCTAGTACTTCAAGCAGATACCTGCAAATCAAAACAGACTAATGCCAACCTTTGACATTAAAACAGGTAAAATGCAAATGACATTCATGCAGAGCCTACAGTCCAGCAGCCCAGATCTTCAACGGACTACAAGAAAACTGAATTCAAAGTTTTGGCTAGGGATGTTCACCATATTGACCAATTTGAGTTCCATAAGAAGGTAGGTGAGATGATTTATTCCACCATGACAAATAAAGAAATGATTGTGCACAAACTCCAAAGCTCACTGGATAATATTACATCACAATACAAGCTAGAAAAGGCATCCTCACAAGCCAAGGATAACAAAATCAAATCACTGGAAGACTTGGTGGTTGAGCTTGGATATAGTCCCAAATGATGTCAAAGTTGCAGAGAAATTAATAACAAATAAGAATGAGGATATTGTTTTTTTGAAAAAACAATTGAAGCTGCCTCATTTAGAACATCCATAGACCAAGGAGGCCGTTGAAAGCCAAACTCACCAGGAGGAGATGATGGACCTTGTTCTACAACTTATGATCAATTGAAAGAAATGGAGGAGTTGGACATCTTAATACAACTGAAACAAACCAGCCTTGAGACAGAGACTGCCACTATCATTCCCACAGTGACAATAGTAGTTCCATCAACCTTGGTTGCTTCATTGGCCCCCACAGCTCCACTAGCTACAGGACTTCCAGCTGCAACAACATCTACATCAGCAACATGTTCAACAACAGCGGCAACTTAGCCAAGTGATGAGGCAAACAAATTGGTCAAATCAATGGAGGACGTGTTCATTCAGACCTTTGAGATAAATAGACTCAAAGAAAAGTTAAGGAGACTAGAGGATGAGAAGAAATTGGCTTAGATTATGCACAAAGATGAAATTTAGAAGTCAACCAGGATGAATGAGAGGATAAAGAACTTAGAGAAAGAGCTAACATTGAAGGAGCCACTTTCCCAAGCTAAAGAATAGCTATGGGCCAATATCATTGACTCTGTCAATGATATTTGGCCATCTATACAAGTCATCTTTGAACAAAATGATTTAGTCAAAGAGGCTACACAAGAAATTCAGAGAGTTATGGCTGAACTTGGAGACATGCCAAAAGAAGCCACCAAAATAATCCACTTCCTTAACTCTAAAAATAAATATGAATTGCAAGAGCTAGACATAGCTGACAAAACTAGCACCATACTAGAGGTGAAAAAGGTGCTCACCAAGAGGAATTTAATGATGAACCTTGAGGACAAATACCAAACCATGCAACTGGCTATAGACAAGTTCATGGTTAAGTTTGATGCTTTAAGGCAGAAAGGTCTACCAAATCCCTTGGTGATAAATGAAAGATTAATGACTCATGAGGACTACAATAGGAGAATCAGAGAAGTGGCAAGAGATCAGGAAAATAATTCATATATGAAGGGGATGCCTACAGGAAAGGTTCTGTACTAGACATTTGAGAACCTATTTTACCTCTAGCATGAGGTTAAACACCTTTTTGTGAACATGTACACCTTTAGAAAGTACATAGAAGCAGATGAAATCTACAGGAAAATGGTAAATATCAAATTACCAGATGAAGATATTTGGGAGAAATTAAATGACTCACTGTAAAAATGCAAGGTAAAGGTCAAAACAGAGCAGTAAAAAAAAAACAACAGGTCATCCAGATAAAATAGTATCAGATGAAAGAGTATCAGTTGAAAAGCCAAAGTAAAAAAGAACAGTCAACGTGGAAGACCAACAACAAAGGAGAATAAACGATAAAATATCAAAGCATAAAGACAGCACAACCAAATAAACAGGGACAACTTACATCAGTTGAATATCTATCTCTATCTTCTTGCATGAAGATATTTCTTTCTCCTAGATTAATTCCCAATACAGTTTGGGATATTTTGTAAACTATTTTTGTATAAATACTTCATAATTCGAAGTATAGAGTGTGGATTACTTGACATTACTATAGTTGTATTGATATGAAACCTGAGAGTTATTTGTACCATTTTTCAAGTCAGCAGATTGGACTAAGTAATAAAGAGATTGCATTACAGGATTCATGTGTTGGGCCACTTTAGTGAAGTACTTTCTTTTTGTCAAATTGTTATTTTCTTAAGTGTTTCACAAACTTGCATGTTATCCAAATTTGAATGAATTAACTAGAATTATATTACAGAATTTGTTTAAGTACACATTGTCTTGAACAGTTAATCATTTTAATGTTTTCTTATGATATCTAGAGTAGGGAACCCTTCATTTCACCCTAGTTTCGATTGACCCCTACCTTTCCCCTCATTATCCGGTTTGAGGAACCCTTAATTGCTCTTTGACCCTGATTGAAAACCACTTCACCATCCAGCCCTAAAGATTTGAATTTACTCAGCTACCTTACCCTGTAAACAGTACCTTTAGAACTTGATTCAGTCCTCTTTTCTTGACACTTGACCCCATAGCCCAATGGTAAAAGACATCCCTTTATCCATCTAAGCCAATTATTCCAACAACAAATCCAAATCAAAGCCCAAGTACAATCATAACTAGACTAAAATCAATTGACTAAACAAAGTTAAATCATAAAGAGAGAGCCCTCTCTAAGCATTAGGAAGGCTAGATACTGATCTCAAAAGTAGGTTTGTGGTTACCTCTATTGTTTATTTCATAACAACTCTAGAGTATTTTTGCAGTGATAACAAGCGATATCTCCCTCAACCGAACTCCAATTCGACTAATTTTTATTTTTTTAAATTGGGTTATTTTTAAAGAGGGGCTCAAATATGCAATCATTTTTCTGAAATTCTGCACAAAAACTGCAAAAAATGATAGGAGAGTTGTCGTCCACGAATTGTCGTTAGAAAAATTTCTACAACAAAGTTGATTTTAAATCAGCGATATCTCCCTCATCCAAACTCCGATTTGACCATTTTGTTTTTGAATTTGGGTATTTTTTCGCAAGTAATCCATATATGTTATGTTTTTTGGTAAATTTTGCACCAAAAGTTTTAGATCTGATCTTTAATCTCGCCGCCCAAAAAATTCCTACAAAAAAGAAATCTTCATGATTTGCCCAGTAAAGTGCTCTGTGGACGTCGTAGCACATGCATGAAATTTGTTCAATATTTTTGCAAAACTTTGAAACTGAAATATGCGTCAAATCTTCATTCTCATGAAACTGTAACCTAAATTTGATATCACTGATCTGGATCTTGGGGGAAGGCCCCCAAGATCTAAAAAATTGAAATGGATCATGGA
Organism: Pinus taeda; assembly: GCA_000404065.3. Taxonomy (NCBI): domain Eukaryota; kingdom Viridiplantae; phylum Streptophyta; class Pinopsida; order Pinales; family Pinaceae; genus Pinus; species Pinus taeda. The sequence continues at coordinate 45,569 of APFE030750387.1, forward strand.
GGGGAGGCCCCCAAGATTTGAAAAAAATTGTAATTTCAAAAGAAAAGATGAGAACACACATTAAACAAAACCACAAAGATTTTTTTTATTAAAATAGAGAATAATTGTAAAATCTACATTGTGGTGGACAATGTCCTTTTACAAAAAATGACTCGTTACTTATAGTATTTTTCTAGTTATAATACCATAGGTTAATTCCATCGGTGGGCAGATACCATGGTGATTAAATACCATGGGTGGATTTCACTTACAATACCATGGGTGAATAAATACCATGGGTGGATGTCACTTACAATTCCATAGGTAAATTTTATGGGTGTATAAATATCCTTGGTGGATGAATACCATGGGTGGATGCCACTTACAATACCATAGATCGATGGATACCATGGGTGGATGTCAATTTCAATTTGGATAACAAGTTGTGCGTGTGGTTGGAAAGCTCCAATCACACACACAAGCCTTCCTCTGTGTGGTTGCAGCTAAAATATCTAAGTTTAGAGGGTGCGACTAGCAACCTAGTTCCATATTTTTAGGGCTAACTACAAGCCAGCTACCCAAAAATTTCCAAAATTCAATCTAAGATGACAATAAGTCAATAAGATGAATACTAAGGCAAGATATTGCTCAAAATTTTCCAAACACATGTTAAACATTTCCTCAAACACATGGTAAACATAGTAACTATAGGTCATCAATGCATATATGTTCACTACCTTCTTAACTTCATCTCAGAACCATCAAGAAGGTTGAATGCCCTCTTAAACTAGCCGCAACAACACTTGTTAGCCCATGAATTCATATATCATTCAATAAGTTATCAAACCATAGGAAAGATCCATAACAAGAACACATTATATAACAAGAATATATCATGCCTATAACCAAAATTTAACAAGAATAAATCCATGACAAACCAGTCATAAAATCAACACAATAACCCATACAAGTGCTCATTGATTTCAATAAGAAATAACATATGCATAAATCCAACCAAGTCAAGGATTTCCACATACCACCCGACTATGGATTAGACTGAACCAAATCTCTCTTTTAGCCAATCACCCCCATGCCATATTCTAAGCATGAATATGGGATCATATGGGTTAAACCAAAATAGAAACAACTGGGGCTTCTAAAAGCCAAACCAACTCAACTCTCAACCACAGTGATTTCACATAAACTGGTCTAGAAATCACTATCACCAAACAAGCTTGGATTCCTCCAACTTTCTTCATCATACCTAGAGGAAGTTTCTTGTCTCCACCCATCTGTCAAGAGTTTCAGGAGAAATCCCATCTCCACCCTAGACCCTTAAGAATTTTTATGAGACCACCTCACCCAGATCCATAGTCTACCAACCATCCAAAGCTTAATCACAAACCCAGATCCATAGTCTACCAACCATCCAAAGCTTAATCACAACAGGGAACCCACTACACCATGGTTATCCAGGAAATGGAAAGGCAAGGCTAAAACCATTTTCAATCCACTATATGGATGGGGATGTAGCATTATCGTAAGCTTCAATATCTTGATGATATTGGATGATATGAAACTATTTTGGCTCTCACTATTAACGATGAAATGTGGTGGGGTCCCACTTAGCCACATCTATGAATGGAAGAGGCAGCTCGCTTATTTAGGCTAATTTGGCTCTTCTTTGTGGTCACAATGATAGGACTAGGTTCTACATCGATGATATGATTTCATTTATCCCACTCTAAATCAGAATTAGAGCGAAAGTCTATTTCCTTTTCTTTAAGCTTCACCAACAATTATTGTTTCAAGTAGCATTCATTAATTTTGTGCCAGGGGATTTTGTGGAACTCACACAACTTTCTATTGTCCTTTTTCAACTTCATATTACCCTTTCTTGTTTGTGACTTGGGTTGGATGTCTTGAGGTTGGATCCCCTTACTATATCCCTTCTTTTGCGAGCTTAGTCTACCTTTTCTAGGCTTTTTTGGTAGTGGATTTGTAGACCCAAAATCTCGCTCATTCCTTTGCTTCAATTTCTACTCAATTTTGACAACATATTGATAAGAAGCTCCTCGTGAAGAGATGTCTGAGAAATCCATCTTCGTTGGGATGTACCTATGTATATCACTATGGTAATTCAAAACTATGTGCCACTCAGAGTCTCTAATACCTAGCTCTAAGCGAAAGGTATGGAAAATGTTGTTTTACTTCGACATCTTCTGGTCTCTTTCTTATCACAGGGATGTTCATCTTGTGTATTGGTCATCATAGTTCCCTATAGGGTGTAATTCCTCCTCAATGGCATCAAAAAAAGTGACCCAAGTGGGGTCTATATAAATATTATAGATTCATCTTCATTGTGTCTTTCCGAGTAAAATTCCCACCAATATTTTACACGGGGAAGGGTTTTTAGGAGAACGAAGGTGATCTTCTCATTATTGGAACATCTTGGATAAAGAAATATCCCTCTAATAGATTTAACTATTTCTCCAAAGAATCAACATATATTTTCCCTTCAATTGCGAGGATATCAAAATTAACTTGTACCTTGAATGGTGTCACAACTCCAAAATTGTTGTTGGTTGAAGGTGCCTCGGTTGTTATTAGAAGTCATCGAAGGATCTAGGAAAAATTGTCCATCATCTCATTCCTATATCAAATGAGTGCTTCCTCGAGCAAAAATTTGGTAGGATCTCCCACTGCATCATCTCTTTTTCCTTCCACCATGGGAGGCCACTTGGGTTGGTGAGAGAAATCGTTCCCAAGTGAAACTAGCTCGAGATCTAACTCTCTATACCATGACCTCGTTAGGGACATGTATCAAGACATAACAAGGAGTAGATTGCTCTAATGTTACCGATATAGGTTGTACAAGGAATGAAATGAAAAGAAGAAAAGTAAATGAAATACACGTGGAAAAATACAACAAAGAGCACAATAATATGGTGAAAACCCAACCTTTCTTAATAAATGAAATAGAAGAATATTATAGAACACAAAATTTCTTGAATGGTGATAGTTATCTATGAATAGAGAAAGATGGTAGCTACACACATTCACAAAAGTTGTTGGAAGAGGCTAAAAGAGAAACCTTTTAACATAAAGAAAAAAAGCCTAGAGGTCCAAAACCCTAACCCCAAAAGATGAAATGCCAAAGGTTTCTGGCCCTCGAGGTGGTCAGTGGGTACATCAACTTTCCAAAGGCATAACATTTGCATACAATATTTATTTGGGGTGCACAATAACTCGTTGGAAATAACTATTTGAGGAATGCAACTTTTGATCACTGACCTTTCAAATTTCCAAAAAACATCATTTCTTAAAAGTTTGGAACCCAAAAAACATTTAAAAAGAACTACTAAGAAGATAGAGAATCATTGAGACAATGGAAGTGCTGGGTGGCCACTAATATCCATCTAAATCAATAGATGTAAGGATTTGATTTGGGGTCTTATTTATAATGGCATAATGGAGATGAATTAAGATGCATGACTAGGCCATATGATTTGGTAACCTTGGTGATTTGTTAGGTGGTTGGGGCAATGTAATAGTGTATAGGATATGTATTAAGGATGTCATTCCTAGAAGGCATGGATGACCAATAAGGTGGTGCAAATTGTAAAGTTCGGTAGAGGATGATGTAACTTGGTGATGTGATGGATTATGTGTGTAGCCCTGGAAAACAACAATGTTGATAAGTGCATAGAATACCTGTGAAAATTTGGTGAATAAGGTTCATGATCTTCATGGATTATCATGTGTTGATATAATATGGATGATGGAATGGCTTCATGTTAGGTAGTCAACTATTCAATTATTCTTCAATAGGAGAAGGTGGTAGTAGGTTGCTTGTGGTTGGGTGGTGATGATAGAACATCACTTATGGTTAGGGCATGTTGGTTAAGCATATTTTGAGTGGTACAGGATGCTCAAGTGGAATGAAATGTGTAGCCCCATTACAAATGGTGTTGGAGTCATGTTGGAAAATGGAAATTGTAAAATTATCTTCACGAAAAACACCCCTTTCATCATACGTCGATGGGGTTGTGTTGACGGGGGAATCGACCATTCAAGTGGGTGAGAATATAAAGACTCAATTTAAGGTGTCATTGGAACTGACATGAGAGCTAGGAAAACATGATATAGTACATGAAGAGGTCATATGGTTTGGTAGCTTGGTTATTGAGTCACAGTGATTCACGAGATAGAGAGGATGGTGTATTTGCATGCAAGCTAGAAGGGCCAAATATGTCTTTCCTACTAAGGGTGGATGACAGACGAGATGTTATATTGCATACTTCAATAGAGGATGAGACAACTTGGTAATGGAAAAATTTTGTGGGTTTTCCATGGCAAGATAACAATGTTGAAAAGTGCATTGAAGGTGTATTAACACTTGATGAGCTAAAAACATGATTTTCATAGACTATTATAAGTTGGTTTACAATGGATGATGACATGGCCTCATGTTTATGAATAACAAAATTACACCAATATCCCCACATTGATTAGAATTCTTAAGGGCGTAATTGAACTAATAGACAAAATGGCCTTTTCTCACAAAATCTAGCAATACAATTCGAGGCTAGATTGTGATTTCTTGTTGTTTGAAATGTGTTTTGGAATGTATAAATGGATTCAAAACCCCTAAAAAACCTTGAGGAACATGAATTTTGAAAAATAAACAACTTAAACTTATGATTCTTAAAAATACCTATTGGCTTTTGGAAAAATTAACTGCAAAAAAATATCTTGAAGAAAGACCATTTTGTTGTGCCATGTATGGAGGTGATGTTGTAGTGGTGTAAATGTTTTTTTGTAAGCATTTATATGCTAACTCAATTAACATAAATAAAAACAATAAAAAGTACAATGTAATGTCGATTGTAAGAAAACACAATATGTATAAATATACAAAAAAAATCACACAAATATACAAATCACTCATATGTACTCTTCTTTGATTAGTTCGTTGGACTCAATTTTTCTCGATTTCTCATTTATTAGTGGATTCACTTGATTTTTAATTTGTCACCTACCACAGTAACTAGGTAAGAACTAATGCATATTCTTTTCTTTGTGAATTTTTGCACTGTGGCCGACATCTCGCCCTATAAAATTTCAAAATTATTTCTTTTAAATGTTATGCATGTGAATTTTCTTAGAAAATATCACATGCGATCACAAAATAATCTCTTGTATATTTAGTATTATACTGCTCTCCTCAAGCCCACATTTCTCTATGTCATTACGAGATCTACTGATAGATCGAGAAAAAATTTATTTTGATACCCTCCATAATCAATACCTTAGTGATGTCAATTGTAGGAGTGGCCTTCAAGATTCACTCAATGTAGTTCCATCTTGAGACCAATTACTACATGTTATGTGGAATTTTGCATCCATAGATAAATACAATTTCCCTAAGTGGGTAGCTACACCTAGAACAACATATTTAAACTGCTTAACCTTTTTCTATAGAAGATAAATAAGACAAGGGACCTATTTGTTATCTTTCGCTTTCCCTTTGTCTCCTTTGTATGGCTCCCGTCACTCCTTCTCGAACTTAATCCGATCGACAAGTACTTGCAATCATAAATAGAGGACAAAAACCAATAAAAACAAGAGATATATCTACTATAAGCAAATGGAATCGAAAGAATTTACACATATAATCATCATACATAAAGACAAGTATATGGGAAAAGGTATAAACAACTTTATTAAGTAGAAGGAACAATTACAATCATGAAGTCCGATCCATTTTCGCTCTTCCAGCTTGGGTTCCAACCAACATCACATCAAAAGCACAACACTCTGGCAGCATAACAATATTTGCTTACAATCTAGAATCTCAAACCAACATTATCTCCTTACAAATTCTCAAAGTCCAGCTCCCTGATCACTTAGATGGGTGCTCAATTTATAGAAAATGGAGGAGGTTTGGTCATAAATGAGGGTATTGAATGGCCTTTCAAACTTAGAGTTAGTTTCCATGGAGGAAGGGATGAGAGGATAGGAGGTTACCTAACTCATTCCCTATCCAATTTCGAGCTCATAGGATATGATAAGTGTGGTAATCTTCTAGAAGGCTCCAGAAGATAAGAATATTCCCAGAACCCTATGAGGATTTCGCTCAGTCTCGTCCAACGCAGGTCAAAGTGGACCTAGGTGCACTGAAATGCACCTTAACACGGGCCTACTTGCACTGAAGCACATTTACCCCTGACCAAGGCTACGTTGGTCTCCCAAGGAGGCATTTCTGAAGGGATTCAGGCTAAGAAACTCTTAGGGAAGGAGACATCCAAAGTGATGACTTGTCTAGGGCATGTAGCAACTGAATTAGGGTTTGATGAGAGCTAAAAGTATTGATCTGAATGATGGGAGTGATGTGCAAGCATGAAGTCGAAAATGTTATTGTCGATATGCTTTACGATGTGATGAGGAGGTTTCGAAGAGGATGGTGACCTGCATTAATTACAATACATAATATCATGATATTTTGATTTTTTCATGAATCGCTGGGGGAAGGAATACCCATGCTCAGCATATAAACTTTCATTATAAGTACATAGATAGTCGTTTATAGATATAGACCCATGATGAGATGACCATCAGCGTAAAGCCATTGTAAGGATGATTTGGTACTTTCCTGAAATCGCAGTCCGAATGGATGAAACTAGATTCGGGGTCTTCTATCTTGTTCAATCGTTCGCTCATGGATAGTCGAACATGGGAAGACGTTGTCTGATGACCAACCAATGATGTAAGTTTTTAACAGACATGAGAGAAATCACCAATCATGATAATGATCTTGAAGGTATTGCAATATATTCTGCATGGTGTGAATGGATGTTTTGATGTCGAACACCATACAAAGTATTTTGGTCTAAAGCCAGTGATGTCAACCTATCGCCAGAAGCGATAAACTTGCCATTGATGTATGCAAGCCTCAAGGTACTGGAAGGGTGTTTCTAAGTCAACTTCTTGGATAATGCACTAATGTCGACAAAAAGCAACTTGTCGCAGGAGGGCCTTGATGTATCCCACATCAATGACACGAAACGAGTGTAATAATTTTTGGAGATGGAATGTGACTGACGACACAAGGTTCAAGAATGGAGGTCATTAAAATGAAGATTCATGAGTATTGCAAAGGATGAATTTTAACTGAGTGACTTCTCTTAAACATGTTGGTGACACTGAATGGATTGACAGCATTGACCCAAAATCGAAGTAATGGATGGTATGATAAACAAAAGTATGATGAACATCAAGAAAATACCCAACCCAAATAGTCACATTGATGAAGTGAAAGTGTCATGTTCAAGAGCGACATGCTGTCGTAAAGTGGTTTACCCCTTTTCCCATTTTCCCCAGTCATTGCTGACCAGTACCTCTTTATTTTTATCAAGCTTGAGGGTGATAAAATATGCTTGTTGTATAATTCCACCCTTCGGGTGAATCCATCGCTATGTGATGTTTTAACGACTCTAGCAAAGGTGAAACTCGGTCTTGTCATGATGGATAAGTTTGTCGCTATTTGCTGTTTTAATGAGTTTAACGACAATGATAACTAGTCATTTTCATGTTTAGAGAGTTCGAAAAGGGACGAAAAGAAAACTCCACAAGTTATTTTTCGTAAATTTGTGTCTCAAGTCTGAAAAAGCATAAAACAATACAAGAGAGAACTTATTGACCATGTTCGATCAATGTATTCATTTTTCTTAAATAATCTATCTCAGTCCGGAAAAGGGTTAAACTTATACTAAGTAGATGTCGTTTCCAATTCGTTAACAAGATGAAAAGGACAAGTGCTTGGCAATCTTTTCATATTTCGAGAGTCTAAAAAGAGCTAAAAGAGGGCTCCAAGGGGGTTCCTTTTTCGATGTTTAACAGAGCTCGAAAAAGAGATAAAAGTATGCTCTGTGGTCAAAAGTACAATTCACGATCGCGCACATCAAATTATGTAAGTCAGTTGTAAACCTAGTCAAAGCAACACTAAATGGATTAAACATACCTGTTTCATTGGTAAAAATAGGTAAATACTAAATTTTACTCATTAAATGATCATGAAATAAACATAAAACAAGAATTTACCATGATATTTTCACCATTTGATATTTACCATTCAGTTTCTGCTCTGACCCTGTTTTTTACCTTGACCTTCAGCAGCTGATTGTGAGAGATTATGTGGATCATTTCCCATGTCGTTTGGACTAGGTAGGAGATCTACCCCTCCTCTTTCTTTTCATGTCATTCTTTTACAATTTCATGCAAGCTTTTAAGGTTTTTAGGGCCCCTAGGATTAAAATATTTCGCCCTGCGATCAATGCAGCCTTCCATGTCGAAAACTGTGTTGTGGAGCACCCAGACAGAAGGTTAGCTACTCTGTGGGGCACTGTCTCCTTGCCTGGGCTGCGGTGGGCGAGTTTCACAAACTTAGTTCACTTGTTTGGCCCAAAATTTCTCCAATTTTATACATGAAATGGATCCTAACTAAGCTTATGGTTTGATTTCAAGCTTTCATCAGATCAGGATGTCTATTACTTGGCGAGAAAAAGAGCATGAAGAACAAGACATGGTTTCCCTAAATGATCCGGGTACTGTTGAGGCCCTCAAAAACTGTGGGTTGCTTAAATACTTCAAGTTGTCTGGAATGAGGCAGCAATCAGAACTATTGTAGTTCCTAGTTCATGCATGGGATCCGATGGATCAGGCTTTTCACATAAGGGACAAAGTGGTCCCTATTATGATTGACGATGTTACTTTCTTATAGGTTTGTCGAGACGTGGTGCCCCCATTTCTCTTTCAGGTTCTTCCCGTGAAGGGGAATCAATGAGGGACTATGTTCGACAATTCTGTCGACCAGGTACACAACCTAGCAGAGACGGAAAGATAGTTATCAAATATATTTGCGATTTGCCTTTGAGAGAAATCATTTTCACCATCGCAAAGTTGGCAAGCAATGTGACACTTCATTTGGCGAACATATCAACATGTAGTATGCACTTGAGTGTCTTGAGCCAACTCTATTCAACTAGTGTGAGGCAATACTTTCTTCACTAAAAGAACAACTGACAAAGGTAAAGAGTGGTAAGATGAAGAACTTTAGCTATGGATCGCTCTTAATTGCTTTTAACTTAGAGAGAATTCCATTGATGCAACCTCAGGATGCAACACTCGGTGTAGCTGGTCCTAGAAATCCAGGGATGTAGAGGTGAGTCGAATTGATGGCTAGACATGCTGGTTAGTCATTGGTTACATTTTCTACTACATTCTTCAGTTAGCTTGATCGACAACACATTATCAACGAGGAGCATCCATACGCAGGGATGGATTTTCATGGAGATCCAGAGTTCAGTTTATCAGCTAGCGCTCAATGGGGTGCTATAGGTAAATTGTATTTTGACCAATTGTTTTTGTTTTTTAAGTTTCCACATGTTTTTGCGTTTTTGATGTTTCCAAGACTAAACTAAAATCGTTCTCACGCATACAGATATTGGTGCTGTTTGACCTATGAGACACCAACAAGAGGCAAGTGGACCAGTGCGGAGAAATGTTGCGAGGGCAGTTCTCCAGGATTTGGATTTGGTTGAGACACTAGCAGAGTTGCAGGATCATGTAGAGGGATTAACCCTCAGTATTCCAGATGTCCGGATCGAGGAGTTACCTGTGAGGGTACAATACCATACTATTAGTGTTCCTGGCCGTTGGATGCGGATCTTGTGCATGATAGCTCAGGTTGTGACCTGTTATCATGAGCATCACTAGGTCTTCTTAGGATGATTTTTGCATGCAATTTGAGTTTTTAGGTCAGATGGCCAAACATGTATTGGACACAAATTTTGTAAAAACTTTAAAACATCTATCTATTTTTACTTTCAGAGTTTTTATATATGGTTATGTGCAATCCTATTCAACTAATGATGTAAATTGAAAATTTACTTTTACATGCGTCACAAATGTCTGTTTAACACATAGTTTGCTAATGAATAAGTTATTGTGTTAAAGTTTATGGAAATATGTTGATATTGAATGTACTCAAAATGTCTTTCCAAAATACAAACTCTAAGGAACATACGAAGAATTTTTAGGTTTCGGACGGTATAAATGTTTGTTAGTTGTAGTACAACGAGTTGTGAGTCGAGCATAATGATGATTCAGCTAATGCCAAGTGAAATGGCATCAGAGAGAAGTTCGATCAATGCGCTATACTCAATGATATTGTTCGTAGAATGACCGATACAAATCCCTTGAAAACTCACTAACTCGCCACTTGGAGCAAAAATGGCCCATGCTGCAGAAGATAGGTTTTGCGTACTATGACTAGCATCATCAGCGTAACCAACAAATGGTTCTAAAGATTCCGACATCTGCAACAAATGCAAAGAAAATTACTTAACCACAAAAAAACTCTAAAAGGCACACTGACACACACATGCAGTTAAAGCATATATACAATGATTTTACTACACTCAATTAAGCACAATAACATTTGAGGTAAAACCCGTTTTGGGGCTATGACAATGGAATTCCAACATAATCCAACTCATAGGCACCTTTTACCAAAACATGCTTAACAATGTAAGGGCCCGTCCATAGTGGTTCAAATTTTCCTGCTCCAAGTTTATTAGCTTCCTAATCATAAAGCAAGACCAGGTCTCCTTATGAGAAAAGTGAGGCTTGACATTTCTGTCGTATTGTGCCTTGATTTGTTTTTTATGTGCTTCATTAGCCAATGCAGCTTAACGACGAGTTTCATCTAGATGGATGAGTTCTAAGAAACGCGCTTCTTCATCAAAAGTTTCGGGTAACAGGTCAATCGCGAGTTTGAGAGAAGAAATTTCACATTGTATTGGCAAGATTGCCTCCAGACCATACACTAATTGAAAGGGTGTGAATCCAGTTGCATTCCTTACCGAAGTTTGATATTCTCACAAAGTAGAGTACAAGATTAAATGCCAGTTTTGTTTATGAACCCCTATCATTCTTTGAATCATTCGCTTCAGGACTTTGTTGATGGCCTCAACTTGTTAATTAGATTGTGGATAATAAGGAGTAGAATTATCATGTGAAAGTCCTAACTTGGCAGTTAACTCAGTCCTCATGTGATTGCGAAAATGCAACCCATAATCTGTAACTATAGCATGTGGTACACCAAACCGGGAAACCACGTGGTTGAAAAAGAAAAGTGCAACCGTCTCACCACTGTTATTTAATGTTGGCATTGCCTTGACCCATTTGGTGAAATATTCAATGGCGACTATAATGTACCCATGCCCTTCGCCCAGGGTGGGGTTACATGTCATGAAGTCAATGCCCCATTTGGCAAATGGTCCAACAATAATGACAAGATATAGTGGTGCAGGTGGTAATCTAGCATTACGGTCATAGATCTGGCATGCATGACAGCTTCTGATAGCAATAATGCAAACTTTGAATATGGTAGGCCAGAAGTAACCAACACGGAGAATTCTCTACGTTGTAGCATAATCAGATAAGTTTCCACCACAAGCACCTGAATGGCAATCATTCAAAACTTTCTCGGCTTCCTCATGAATGAGGCACCTTTGTAAAATCGTATCGATACCACGATGGTAAAGATTGTCGCCAATGATTAGATAATCTTTGGTTTGGTATCGAATATGTTGTTGTTGCAAGAGAGAGGTATTGGGCTGGAAAGTTTGGGTCAAGAGATACAGCAATATATCTCCATACCATGGGTCAGATGACGAAATCAGGAACAGAGACTCATCCAGAATTGATGGTTCTGATGTTGAATCAATGGTATTCGAGGGAAGGTCGCAAAGAAGCTCGACGAAAACTAGCGATTTCTTTGATTTGGATTTAATGAATTCCAAATCAAATTCTTGCAAAATGACAATCCATTTTGATTATTTTCCCCCCAGCAATTGACGTGACAAAACATATGTCATAGGGATGCAATTCGAAATGACAATGGTCTTTCGAAGCAGGATATAATGGTGAAATATCTATACCACTTGAACAACAGCCAGAGCTACCTTTTCAACGTAAGGGTACTTAACTTCTGTATCATTGAGATTGCGGCTCAAATAATATATCGGATGTTCAATCCCTTCTTCTTGGACTAAAACCATTCCAATGGTTGTATCTGTAGCGACGAGATACAAGAAGTAGTCGTTTTGATAATCCAGGGAATACATTAATGAGGCTCTAATTAAGGTATCTTTAAGAGCATCAAAGGAAGCTTGCACAACCTGATCCCAGTGGAAGGGTATCCCCTTTTTCAAAAGACGAGTAAATCCTGTAGCCATTTCAGCACAATTGGGAATGAACCTCCTCATAAAGTTAGGCTTCCCTTGGAGTCTTTGTAACTGTAGTAGATTGGAAGGTGGAGGCAAGTTAAGAATTTCTTGAACCTTAAGTGGGTCTAGTTGAATTCCCTCCTTAGGCACTACGAAACCAAGAAAACGACCAAAACCAACACATAACACACATTTGTGTGGATTGAGTCGTATTTTGTAATGTCGGCACCGTAAAAATATACCTCTCAAATGTTGCGGGTGATCAGTCCGCTTTCGTGAATGAGCAGGTAAATCGTCAAGATATGGTTTAACAATATGTTTGATGTCATAGAAGGCATAGTGCATTGCCCTCTGAAAAGTTGCCTTTGCATTCTTCAAACCAAAAGGGAGTTTCCTATAAGCGAATGTGCCCCATGGAAAAGTAAAAATTGTTTTAGATTGGTCCTCTGGGCAGATATGAATCTGATTATAGCCAGAAAAACCATCCATAAATGAGAATATTTCACATCCCACAGATTCATCAATAATCTGGTAAAAAAAGGGAGCGGAAAAGTTGTCTTTTGGACAAGCCTAATTAACATCCCTATAATCGACGCACGCTCGTATTGTCCCTTGTTTCTTCACGACAGAAACAATATTGGAAACCCAATCAGTAAGAGGAATAGGGTATATGAAACCAGCATGCAAAGGTTTTCTAACTTTTGTTTTAATGGCAACAACCTTCTTTGGATGAACAGGACAGAGGCATTATCACACTTGTTTGACATCAGGATACATTTTGATTTCATGTTCAACTATACTAGAGTCAATTCCTGGCATCTCCTCATATGACCACGCAAATATATCTCGAAATTCATGAAAGAGAGCACGGTAAATATCAAGTTCTGATGGAGAACAAGATTTGCCAATATGAATGTTTTCTACAACTTTAGGTTTGGTCGCAATATTGACAGAAATTGTTTCTTCGATATTTGACAGGTTTCGCTCGGAATCTACTATATCTATAAAAACAAAATTCAAAATGAAATCAACAACTAAAAGGTGATTAAGTTTATTTGAAAAATCTTCTACGTGATCTAGAAGATGGGAACGATGATGATAATCTTCCCATGGTTCTTCTTCTGTCATCATTGATTGGATGATTCCTTCATCAGTAGAAAATATACGTGAAAAAAGATCGAAGTACCATATTCTAATGAACGATCTACCCATACAATCAGTGAAGATGGATTTAGGTTCGTCGCGCAAGCCAAAAAGATTGATTGCTATGCAAGCTCACTAGGGCTTAGCGGCATGATTTCATTATTACTATCAACTTCAGAACTATTGGTAATCTTCCTTAAGTCAGATGAAGTGGAAGATATCATGTTGCAAGTCTCAACTTTTGCCACTTCCGCCAAATTTGATGGTGACGGTAGTGAAAAAGTACCCATTGGCAAGGATGAAGATACCTACACCAATGTTTTGAAGAGATGGCACGGATCTGTGTACTAACAGGATGCTTCCAATAGCCTGTGAACTAGAGGCGAAGAAGGCGAGTTGGTCGATAACTGTGATTCTGCCCTTATGAGGGAATGACGAAAGTATGTTGAAACCATAACAGCCATAGCATAAACCTATGGTATTCCTAGAAAAAGGTTGTAGTCAAGGGGTCCGTCAACAACCTCAACTTCAACAATTACTATTTTGCCCTCTAATTTGATTTGTAGATTACTCAAGATTCCACAAGGCGTATATGTGCGACCATCAAAAGCTTTTAGCGTTGTTGGTGAACATGACAAAGGCGGTGAGCCAAGTGTTTTACAACGATTCATAGACATAATATAAGTAGATGCCCCCTCGTCAATAATGGTTCGGTGAATAAGTTTATTCAAGGAATTTACTTGAATCAGGAATGCTAATTGCACTGGTAATTGTGGTGTATAACTCGCATTGTTGAAAACCACAAGATTGGAATCAGTTGGATCAATTCCACCAATTGTTGACAACAAAGCTTGCTTTTGGAAGAGACAATTTTGAAGTACCTCGAGCGTCGACATAGCAGAAGGTGACAGAGCCAAGTCTTCTTGTATGTTATAGTTCTGTGCAGCTCGATCTCGAGGGTTAAATGTTGATTTATGTACAACTCCCTTAGATGGTTTTATTGTTAACTATGGTGCAATAGGCGGTGGAAGAGGATCAGACGAAATCGAAGTTGAAGGATTAGGTTGATTAGCTTAGTTATTTGACGACGACGGTTCATTTCCATAATCTTTACCTCGTGTTGACACCAAAACCTCAATTTTAGGCTTAGAGGCGGATAGCATAAGCACTTGGGAAGTGGAAGCATGGTCTATAGCAACCATATTTGTCTACGGTTTTGGAAAAGGATCAGTCAACACCGCGGATGTACCAAAAGTCTTAAGAAGTTTTGAGAGTTCTAAGTGGTGAGGACAATCTCGCGTAAAGTGCTCATCGTTACAGATCAAATATGGGTAACGAGGTTTCCTAGCCGAAGGAGAGGAATTAGATGATTTCTCTTGAGGGGAATTATTCTGTTTCTTCTTTTTTCCCCTACTTCTTGCTTCCTAGTTACTTTTCGTTCTTGCCTTTGCCAGATGACACGACATTGATTTCGGAAGCAAAAGTGTTATCAAGTGCATTTGTAGTTTGATTGGAAATGGCAAGTGTTTGACCAGATGGTCTACCTTCCATTTGTGTGCTCGAAGAACCAATCACACTGTCATCGACATGAGAGCCCTTACTCAATGGTGGTGGAGGAACAATGAAAGTTGGTTGGGGTGCATTTAGGATCTTGTCATAGAGCATGTCAAACTGTGTATAAATCAAGTCCAAATATTGGGCACGAGCAATTACTTGCTCTTCAGTGACAACTCCATCTTTCGCCACATCCTTGGTGATAGATGGCAACAAGGATTTTATAAACCACTCAGCTAAAAGCTTATCAGGAACATAAGCTTTAACCATTCAACGACGACGACGACGCCACTCATGAATATGATTAGAGATATGAGTAGCAGTAGTTTGTTTAAAGTTGGTTAATAGTTTCGTTCCAGTTTCATATCGTATGGGTAACTAGAAGTGGGTTAAAAACATGGTAGCTAAGGTAGTAAAGTTATCAAAAGAAGCTCGTGGTAACTCAATGTACCACTTCGCAGTCGGACCACTAAGTGTTCTATGGAAAAGACGTAGTCTAACTGAATCATCATTCAAGGAGTTTGATGAACACCATAAATAAAAAGTCATGACATGGTTAGACGGGTCTTCTCTAGGGTTTCCATTGAATTTTGGAATATCAGAAGGTAATTTATGAGGAATCACCGGCCACCAAGGTGAATAAAGAATTGGGTCATTGGTGAGCCGGTTTAGATCTGGTAATTCAAGTGTTGCAACAAAAGGCAGTTGTTAATTAAGGTCAGGTTGAGCATATCCAGGGTAAGATGGGATTGCTTGGGAAATAGGCATTTGCATACCAGCATAAGGCATCTGCTACTGGTAACCTTGATAAGGGTAAGTTTGTTGAGCAAATCTGGTGTAAGGTTGTTGTTGAGCACCATGATATATTTGTTGTTGTCCAAACCCAGCATAGGCTTGTTGACCGGAACCTGGGTAAATTTTTTGCTGACCAAACCTAGCTTAGGTTGTTGACCAAATCCAGGTTGAGGTTGGTATTGTTGGAATTGCTGTTTTTGATATTGGGGCTGCCAAGGTTATTGAAGCAATTATTGTTGTTGTTGTTGATTTAACGGTTGTTGTCCACCAATGTAAGCTTGACCAGGTTGTGAATACACTAAACCAATGTAAGTCTGAGTCATTCCAGTAAATGGTAAACTGGCCTGAGGTTGTTGGACTACAGGAACAAGTGGTTGTTGTAAAACTGCCTGAGAAGGTTGAATTTGTAAACTTGAAACTTGGGGGTCTGAGGTTGAAAGACTAGCTTGCACAAGTTGAGATACAACAATCTAAGCTTGTGACTGCGGTAAAGCTGTAACAACAGGCGTAGTAGGTATGGATGAGATGGATTGCATAGGTTGTGTTGGATACACAAGCCTAGGTTGAACGGGCATTGTTGGCTACCACTGACAGAAAATCATTCCAGGCTGACCTAAAGATGACGTCATACCAACATATGGTTGACCCCCAAAAAATGGAGGATAAGGAGATTGTGCATACTTTTCTCTGTATAGGAGTAGTTCAATGTAAAGATGATACATAGGACGGTAACCAGATGAACCAGCTTGATATTGACCTAATGGGTCTAGCTGTTCAGTGTCCGTTAATGAAGAACCAAATAAAATTCTAGTAGAGGACATTGGTGAAGACCAAGGGCTAGAAGCAACAACTGAGTGGGTTCTAGATAAAGATTGGTAACCCGATGGGACGAACGGAACACCATACAAGTGTGACTTAGTTATAGTAGTGAAAATTGAAGAGGTTGTGACAAAAGTTTCTGTCGTAGCCATAACAAATGGTACAGTCTGGGATGTTGAGTCTGCCATAGTCAAATATCCAAATAAATTTCCTAACAAATCAACAGATGTCTGAAAGTAATCAAGATCAAAAGGAGCAGTAAAATGAGGAGTATGAGGATACAAATAAATTCCAGTTCCAAAATGTAATGGAGTTTTGGGTGTTTCTACCTCAGGTTCCTCTTCTATCGAAATCAAACCAAGTGGAAAAATTTCACCGTCAGGTCCGTAATAGATTTCTGGTATTTGTTCCTGAGGTAAAGAGGAAGTCTCGACAGTTACAGATGTCGTAGGATGTATCGGTTGATATTCTTTTGGTAAGGTAACGACTTCTTATTGTTCAACCTCTAGATCCAAGTGTTCTGGTAAAAGAATAGGTTCAAGTTGGGCTTCTTGAACAACTTCTGGTTCAGAAGTAACTTTTGATTGAACAGTGATAGGTTCAGGATCAAATTTTGGTTGAACAGACTCAGGTTCAGAAGTAATTTCTTGCTCAACAAATTCAGGTTGAGAATCAACTTCTTGTTGAACAACTTGGGTTACCATTTCACTAGATTCAGTTCTAGTATCCTTAGGTAATTGTGGAGATTCTACTTCAATAACAGATGTACCAGTAACTATAGGAGTGACTGGGGTCACAATACTTACTAGTATAGGTGTTTCTGGTAATTCAGATGAAGAACCAGAAGTTTGTGAAGTATTGGATTAAGTTAAACGAGACCACTTTGACCAAATGGGTGTAGCTTCGGGTGGTAAAGGCGGTTTACTTGCTGTCCTCTGCGAACGATGGAGTAAGGGTTGATGTTCCTCCATGATTTCTTATTGATTTTAGTACAAAAAAGAAATAAATAAAAAGGGGTAAGCTAGGAAAAAGGTTTACCAAGCAACTGTGAACTGCAGAATACCTCCCGCGAACCGAGAAGTACGAGCAGGCAATCTCCCCAAACGATGTGTTCAATGTATCACAATGGGTGTAGCTTCAGGCGGTAAAAGCGATTTACTCGTTGTCCTCCACGAATGACGAAGTAAGGGTTGATGTTCCTCCACAATTGCTGATTTATTTTAGTACAAAAAAGAAATAAACAAAAAGAGGTAAGCTAGGAAAAAGGTTTACCACGCAACTGTGAACTGCAAAATACCTCCCGGCGAACCGAGAAGTATGGGCAGGCAATCTCCCTAAACGATGTGTTCAGTGTATCATAGTGTACAAGTTGGCCGACTCAATTGCCTAAAGATGGATAGAAACCTAGTGTTTTCCTTGCATATATACCCGAAAGTACGTGGAGGACCAATCCATATTAGCGATGTCTAATGCGAAACTGCACAGTGAGAGCATTATTTTATACTTTACACACTGTAACACCGCCCTATATACCCAAAGGTACGTGGATGAGCTACGATATACTCACGTACATGGAATGAGGTATCACACTCAGAATGTATCGCAGACAAGTTAGCGACAACTGCTATGTTTTACGACGTCAGAACACGTCTCTAGCCTAGAACCTCTAAATGTTTTGCGTCAGGCGACAATGCTCCATTAGGTTAATTGAGATTAATTTTAAGTTGATCTTGATTATGAATTTTCCTTTCAAGGTTCACCACATGATGTCTTTGAAATTCCTAGAATGCAACTGATATGATAAGCATCCTTTTCATTCAATTTGAACAATGAAAACCTTAGTTAGTAGGAATAGAGCAATCAGATCCTTTTAATCAAAGAACAAAGAACACATGTAATGCAATTTCCCTAAACTATTCCTGTGAGCACACACAAAATTTTTCAATGCACAATGCAAGTTTTTCTTTTCAATTCCCTTAATTTTGAGATGAACAAAATGAAACTAATGCACATACAACCAATCAAACTTTTTGCAAGAATGAAGACTTTACGATAATTCATTTTCAAAAGAAATGAAGACTTTTACGACACTTTCTTTTGAACAAAGATTAATCGACTATAAACTAACTTTCACAATGAATTGATAGTGATAAAGAAATCATTTAAGAAACACTAAATAATCAAAGCCAAAGTAGGTCTAGGAGAGGAAACACAAATTGATTTTAGGTGTACAAAAATCATTGATCATTCAACAAGCAAAAACATAAGGAAATTTGTGAAAACTCAAGTCGAAGGAGGGATTTTTGACCTAAGGAGGATCAATGCAGCCTTGAATGGGACACAATGTGCTTCAGAGCATTGTCCTCAAGCCAAGGGTGCTATGCAGTGCTCTGTCTCTTTATCAAACCTGCGCTGATGCCAGAGAGGCCATCCTAGGGGCTTGCAAGCACAATTTTTACCCAAAAACTCTTCAAGAAATGTTGAAACAAGATCAATGGAAGCAAGTAAAGTCTACTAGGGTGTACTAAGATGAAGGTAAACTACCCGGAACGATGATCGTTCCCTAATGGAGTCACCAATTTGTTATGTGGAATTTTGCATCTACGGATAAATACAATTTCTCTAGGTGGGTAGCTACACCTAGAACAACAAATTTAAAATGACTAACCTTTCTCTATAGAAGATAAATAAGACAAGGGACCTATTTGTTATCTTTGGCTTTCCCTTTGTCTCCTTTGTATGGCTCCCATCTCTCCTTCTCGAACTCAATCCACTCGACAAGTACCTGCAATCATAAATAGAGGAAAAAAACCAATCAGAACAAGAGATATATCTACTATAAGCAAATGGAATCGAAATAATTTACACATATAATCATCATACATAAAGACAAGAATATGGGAAAAGGTATAAAAAACTTTATTAAGTAGAAGGAAGAATTACAACCATGAAGTCCGATCTATTGTCACTCTTCCAGCTTGGGTTCCAACCAACATCACATCAAAAGCACAACACTCTAGCAGCATAACAATATTTGCTTACAATCTAGAATCTCAAACCAACATTATCTCCTTACCAATTCTCAAAGTCCAGCCCCCTGATCACTTAGATGAGTGCTCAATGTATAGGAAAATGGAGGAGGTTTGGTCATAAATGAGGGTATTGAATGGCCTTTCAAACTTAGAGTTAGTTTCCATGGAGGAAGGGATGAGAGGATAGGAGGTTACTTAACTCATTCCCTATCCAATTTCGAGCTCATAGGAGATGTTAAGTGTGAGAATCTTCTAGAAGGCTCCAGAAGATAAGAATATTCCCATAACCCTATGAGAATTTCTCTCAATCTTGACCAGTGCAAGTCAAAGTGGGCCTAGGTGCTCTGAAATATGGGAATTTCTCTCAATCTTGACCAGCGCAAGTCAAAGTGGGCCTAGGTGCTCCGAAATGCACCCTGACATGGGCCTACCTACACTGAAGCGCACTTACCCCTGACCAAGGCTATGCTGGTACCTCAAGGAGGCATTTCTCGAGGGATTCAGGCCAAGAAACTCTTAGGGAAAGAGGCATCCAAAGTGATGACTTGTCTAGGGCATGTAGTGCAACTGAATTAGGGTTTGATGAGCCATAAAAGTATTGATCTGAATGATGAGAGTGATGTCCGCAAATGGATCTATAACACTACCTTGCCTCAAAAAGAGGTTGTGTGTATCTTTCTTTCTTTCCTTTGAGATTAATTTTTTGTTGTAAATTATTTCAAATTTTTTTTTGGTTGTAAATTAAAAAAAAATTGATTATACTAGTTCAAATAATTTTTTTATCATGTGACACTGCATTTTATATGTACCTAAAATAAATAAACCAACTTAAATCCATCTTAGCTCCAAATCTATCAGGCGCTAAGAGGGATCAAATCTCTCAAGGTGCAAACCTTTCATCAAGCTTTGCATTCAAAAAACAGGTTTGCACCTCAAGAGATTTGATCCCTCTTGGCAATTTGATAGATCCAGTGTTAAGATGGATCTAGGCTAGTTTATTAGTTAAACTACACTATTCTTAAGTAGCATGTTAAAATCAAATGGAAAAAAGAGTCAACAGAAAAAAATGGTGAACCACAATTCTTAATTAGTATGGTACACTCTAAATGGAAAAAATAGTCAACCACAATTCTTAAGTAGTATTGTACACTATAAATGGAAAAAATAAGATGTTGTCTAACTATTATACGTTTTGTAGTTTTTGGCCAGAATCTAGCGGAACAATTCATAGTGGAATCTTGATCTTTTATTGTTTAAAATGCATTTTTGACTACACATATGGATTTAACACCCTGAAAAACTTCTAGGGTATTCAAATTTTGGAGAGTTGACAACTAAAATTTGTGATTCCAACAAATCCCTTCCAGGTTTTGGACAAATTCGACAAGAAAATATGCCAAAAAACCTTCAAAACATATAACAGATAGACTGCAGCAAAAAAAACAATTTAACCACACGACAATAGTGCTACTAACGAAAGAACAATTGCCAACTGGAGTACAAGTTTTATGGCTACTTTTTTGGATGAAAACAATGGCAAGCATGGTTGAAATTTGATGGGAAAATTTCCCGTCACATGACATTTTTACCGTTAAATACATTTAATAATTTGACATGATTGTCTTTTGTGATGTGTTGTTGAAGTTTACAAAACCTATTTTTGACAATTTTTTTTTAATGTTATTAATACCTTATTTCAATTTATTGAAGGGGCAAGTTCCATCTAAGCCGATGACCTATCACAACCACTAACATCACCCAAAAACTAAATGCAAACTACCAAAACAAAAGTTAGGATAAAATTAGCATTGCAACGTTGATCTTAATCGGTGAAAGTTGAAATTTATTCAATTATTTTGAATTTGCTACCTAATTTGTCCCCCTTGCAATGATCGATGCCATCAGAGTGAAGTGAGCAGCAATAAATTTGGTTGTTTTTCATTCTATTGATAGAGTCAACCTTCTACCCCAACATCAGTGATAAATCGTGAGGGTCATAGGGGATCAACCAAAGGGAGGGATGGTATATCTTTAGGGAGGGGAGTGTTCCTCCCTTCTAGTATCATGCACTAGGAGGGATTACCTCTTAGCCAGATGATAGATGTGATAGTGATTTCCAAATCTAAACTGTTAATGCTCGTGATCACCAAACAACCTTTCTTCCACTACAATTTTCTAATGACCTGATGATTATTTTCTTGGTTGAGGGATTCTCAACAAAGTTAGGAGGCCGACATTGGGGTTTTGAAACCATCCATAAAGCTTTCAAAACTCTTCAGCCCACCAAAATGGAACTGAGCCAGAGAAAGGCTTATTGATGCACAACAAACTAAGAGATGGGGCTTAACCCAAAAAGAGAATGTAGACCGATGCATGCCATGGCTGCCAAAAGTGAGGATCTTGGACTTATCAAATGCGAATGTACAAAATGTCAAAGAAGATTTTTTCCAAGAGGTGAAATATAAGCCCATGGAAATTTTTGTAAACCCTACGTTATGGGACACCACTAGTTATGTGAGAGTGGGAGCATCATGATGGTGCTTCACTTCCTCTAGGAGATCGAGGACGATATGGTAGTTCTCTAATAGTCGACATAGAACCGAACTTGGTGGCCCCAACCACGAAGTCCAATAGGCCATATATATTCTACAAGACCAGGTGAATGAACATTTTGCAATAGTCTTTGGTGCCTCAACTAATAAAAGGTGCATGCATAGTGCAAGGGAAATTTGAACCCTTCACATGAGAAAGGCACTAGGTAATTTGGCCCCTTAATTTTCTAACCCTAGTGGGTGCCACCAAATGTGAAATGGGCTCGATAGACTCTGAATATTTGCAGGGGATAAGCATAGAGAGAGGAACCATCATTTGAAGAGCACTCAGAGGAACCATGTCATCAACCTTCTTATCTAGAGCAAGCAACAACAAGCATTTGTTAATAAATGTTAAAGAACAAGCATGGTGGTAGTGAGAGCGAGAGGACGTAGCGGCTCAGTACCTCAAGTGATGGGGGACATAGGATGGGAGTTCTGGAGAAGAGGCTAGTGGATTCCATTTTTGTAAATACCCTTTGTTCATCATAGTTATATATAATGATTACCTCAATTCGTCATATGTAAATTTGTAATGATTACATCAGTTCTTGAAAATTCAGATTTTTTTTATCTTCTTCCATTTTGTATACCACTAATCCCTTCTCCATTCAAACTGCACGAAGTAGAAAGGAACATTGCTACAAATCAGGGCGTAGAGAGTCATCATTGGTATGTTGTTGAGTTCAGTTCAATTCCACTACACGTTGTTGATTTGTCTTTCCTTTTCTTATTATGCTTCTTTCTTCTCTTATTGTTTTCACTATGTCAATGGTTATTTCTCTGGTCTTGTTCTTGCTTTTATGTTTTTGTGGAATTTGGGTTTTCTATTTAGCTTTGACATTGGTGGTTTTTTATTGTTTACATTTGTTATCTTATTGGAGATGAGGTAATAGTTTCACTGATTAAACCCTATATGGCAGCTAATATACATTCCACATGATGTACAATGGGTAAAGGAGGTATGCATTGTTACTTGTTCAGTTTTATAAATAATTTACATTTATGTGTTTATTTCAATTAATTTGTTTAATATTTTTTATGCATATACAGGTGTAGAAAGATTGTGCAACAACTTTGGTGAAGATGTTGGATTGTGTGAAGGAAAAAAAAACTATTGAGTCATTAAAGGTACTTTTCCTATATTTCACGCTGAGCTTAATCTAGAGTCATGAGTTCGAGTGGTGCAAGAAGTTGTACGTTGTTTTATTAAAAGGTAGAATACTTATTATGGAAACATAAATGAAGAAAGTAAAGTCCAGTAGCCTTACTTAATCTCATCTTCTCCTTGAAAGGCTTTTCGATTGGTTAGCTACATCATTCTTAACCAAATCCTAGGCCACTTCCTCTTGCTCTTAGCCAAGTTTTAAATCTCCTTTCCTCAGGGCTTCACTATCCTTTGTAGAGGCCACTACTTGACTTGAACTTTTGTCTCTTTATTTTCCACAAAGGCATTACTTTCCATGTAGATGATGAGGATCTTCACTTGAGGGATTGATATTTCCTAGTAGTGATGGCTAGAGGTGGTTTGAAGATAAAATATGGACCATTGAAAAAAATATGTATGATAAGATAAAGATATGGATGGGAACACTATTGTCACATTTTGTTTGTCTCATTAATGTTGTACTAACAACCCCTACAAATAACATTGAACATCTCCCTAAACAAAAATGATAAAAAAATATTGGAAACCAAGAACCTTTTATATCAACATATTAACGTTGTACTCTTCAAAGTAGTTATTTATGTCAGTCATCTTATATATCCCACGAGATCTCTCCTTAGTCATATCTCATATATACAAATGTTATGGTATGTCTACGTCAAGGACATTTGATTTTGGGGTTATGGAGATTTAGTTGTGAGTGTCCTATGCAATTTCAAATAAAAATTCTATATGTATTATGGTCATTTTGTCAATTATGTTATGGCCATTTTGTTATTATAATAAGTATGTGAAATTTCTTAGCATAATTGTGTTATTGAAAGATAAATTTTTAATCAAATCTATAATGGTGAAAAGTTAATTTATTATCAAAACATCATTGTAGAAAAGAAAAAATTTAAACATAATATTTATTGAACAAATCCAAATTCAAAAACTTAGCCACCACAACCAAACCCATTAATATATAGAGTTGGTATATATCCACTTTTAAATTTATAAAATCACATTATGTATGTGCGGAGCTTTATATACCCACTTTAAATTTATGCAAATACATTATCTAGCTGTAAAAATATACAGCACCGGGCATTAATAAGCCCATAACTTGATAAATATGCACAACGCTGATTTGATTACCATAACTGCCGGGTATTCAACGCTTCGCCCTTTCCGCAAGATGCGCGTTAACGCCGTTCGCAACTAAAACTTATTTCTTCAGCGACAAGAGACGTTATTTTGTTTTCTGACGGGATGGGCTACATAAGCTCAAATAACGATTAGCGTTAGCTTATAAACTCTAACCTACGCTAACTTTCCGTTCATGCATTTTCAGGGGGCGCTTGTGGTTTAACTATTCGACTGTGATGGTGGGACCCAAAGATTTTCTGTACAACTCTGCGACTCTTGAGTATTGCAAAACCCTGGGGCTCCTATCTCTCGGGTATTAGGGTCTTCGGAAATCTCAGATTTTGCAACCGTTTTCAAAGTCCTTGGTTTAGGACTTGTCTAAGTTGACACAATTTTGACGGAACGGCAATTTTTCATCAGTAATTTTCTCATCCAAATCGTGTTGGAAAAACTATTTTTTCCAAACAAAATCGTAACTATTCTTTTTCAAACAAAATCGTTTGGGTTTCAGCGTCGAATTTTATATTTTTGAGGTATATTATTTCAAAGGTTGCTCTCATGGCTCCCTTCTTTTTAGAAAAACCTAATTTCAATAGTGCCCAGAAAATTGTTGGGGATTTTTCTGATAAAATCCCAAAACACAAAAATAAAACACACATAGCCAATGCTCTGTTTTCTTTACTCCACAAAATCTTTTGTTTTGTTTTGTGCCCGAAAGCTTTAAAAAAAAGACTGAAGAACAGAGTATTGCACCACCATAAAAGGATTTCTATTCATTAAAACAAAAATCACTGATACATATTCATCCTCTATGCTGACATGGATTCACCAAAACATTTCAAAAGAAATTACTCTGTGTCCTTTTACAAATAATTTTACACTGCTGTGTAAAATCTTCATTCACTGCTATGAAAAAAACTTTTACATTTACTGCTGTAGAAAAAAACAACACACTGGTGTGTGGAAATTATTACGCATTCACCAAAAACTTACATTACCCTTTTCACTACTGTGTGAAAGATTTCATGGTTTTCACTGATACATGCTTCCATCTTTTTCATTACATGCTCCCTATGTGTTTTTTCTTACTCACTACTTCGCATTGCTGTGCGTTTCATTTCACAATACAATTGACCAAAAAAAATTACAATATGTTTTACTTGTTCAGTGAAACAAAACTTACACCAGTGAATAATTAAAAACTATATGACATTGACCATACCTATTATAAATTCGCCATAACTCCTTAGGAAATAAAAACATTAAAATTTAAAGTTCTACCAAACAAATTACGAACCAATAGTAAATACCATTTATTACCGTACTGCAGTAAACGACGGTCAACCCAAAAACTTTTACGCAATGTCAAAATTTATTTGCTCCAGGTTTGTGATGTCGATCAACCGTTGATTTGACCTCAAGAAATCGAACGGACCACAACGATATCGGGAGAGCCTTTTTAACAGAACTTTACCTCCCTAGATTGTGACCTATGAGGAGAGCCATACGTCAACATTATATTTTCTTGGTCCCTTGTTGTACGAAAACTGCCTTCACGCAAAAGCGGTCAGAGAAGCATCAATGTGGTTTGGTTTTGCTGCGGTGGTTTTGGGCGTTGGTACGGCTGACTTGAAATTACATATTCAACAAAAATTGAACACATAATTTTTTAATAGCAAAATACTTTTAACAACAAAAACAGAAAACTACCGAGCTATCCAATATTGCTACTGCTCCGATTGCTATGGTAAAGTCGTAAAACTAAAGAAGGATTTTGAAACACAGTGTCAGAAGAAAATCGAAAACCAAGAGACAATGATAAAAATTTGTCAGAAAACGATAAGAGATTTGGAAGAAGAGATTGCATTGTTACGAAAATGGAGTTTTGTTCCATGGGAAGCATCAGAATCCGGATTAGTGTCAAGGACTAGAGATTATGTTACCCTTTCATGTAACTCCTATGGATCGCGGTTTCAGGCACACAGCTTGGCATTGGTGAGTCATTATGTTAATCTATATGATAAAATTCTGTTGCGATTTTCATCTGGTTTGTTAGCTTCTGATATGCTTATTATCCTATTTCAATTTTTGGGCAGGAAAATAGGTCCGGAAGTTTTCCGAAAATTTGCTTCAAGAAGTAGATTTCAGGAAAAAAAAGAAGCTAGAGAAGTGATTATTCAGGAAGTTGGAGGGGAGAGACGAGAGTGTTAAAGTTTTCTTGAAATTTCTTCACACTGCCGAAATGAGCGCTGAAGATATGCACTGTAATCACAGGGAACTTGTCATGCTTGCCCATTCCTACGAAGTGAAGATGCTGCTGGTGAATTTGGATCAATTCATTTGCAAAGAATTTCTGACAGAAGATACACTTATTGAAGTTACTAAGATGGCCTACTTATATGACTTGGGAACAACCAGAAAGGGCGCTCAGATTCTTATTATTGCTGACCTCAACGAGGAATTATTTGATATGGCCCTCAAAGAATTGCACAAGGACCATCCATGGATAGATCTTTCCAGTATATATTCAACCGGTTGAAGAAGAGAAGTAAAGCCAAGTAGCGTTAAAGTACTATATATAATAGTGATTTGCATATTTTGATGAGCTAGCGTTACACTAATTATTATAAGATTTTGAGTATTTAGAGTTTCTAGTCGTTGGGATTTGGTGTGAAAAAATTGTGATTTTTTTATTTTTATTTTTTTTTAAAGTAACCCTATTGTATGAGATGGTTAATAGTGTACAAAACTGCTGCATTGTCCTGAGGGTGATTGAACGTTGTACAAAATTTGGCCTCTTAAGAGATACAGATGCAACCTAGGCAAGAGAGATACTAGACTAAATATATGATACAAAATTGTAACTCTGAGTCTTAATAGACTACATACCCAACCGACTTGCTGTTCTAAATGCCGTAGCAACATAGATTATAACCACAGTTTGCATAGACAAAGGAAGACCTCCCATTAGCTCTTAATGGATCTGCCATTTGCCCATGCCTTTCCTGGTCAGACCGGCCTGCTATCTAAAGCCCTTCTGGGTGTGGCTCCAATACCGGGGGGCATGGAGTTAGTGCAACAGAGAATCGAAAGAAGCCCAAACCCCAAAATCTCTGCAAGTGCGTCCTATAGCCAATGTTCTCCCGCTCGAAGATACTGGAAGAATGACAAAGTTTGCAGGGAAGATGCATGGTATAGGGGTGTGGGGTTAGCTCATGTTTGTGATGCACTCCCTATTTCTCATTAAAATTCATTAACTTCTGGAATGGAATGGAAGTGGTATGAGGTTGAAATTTTGTATTTTAGTGAAATTATGATATATTATTGTTTAAAATGTGTTTTCAATTGCATATATAGATTTAGTTATTTGAAAAGGTGTTGTTTACAAAGTTACACATTTTTTAGGATGGTAAAAAATCACAGGAATCTGGCTAAATTGTTTTCTGAAAAAATCTGATAAGAGTGTTTGAATCTTATTTTTAATGGTGAAAATACATTTAACACCCTCTAAAAACTAAGTTACCCAAAATACTGAAACTTGATAGCCATAACTGATTTCCCAAAATTTCTTCAGGATTTTACTAGAATCTAACCAAAAAATTTCCATTGTTTTCTGAAATTAAAACCCTAATTAGACTACTTGATTTGAAAAACTGATGAGATACTCAAATTGCAAAAAGTTTACCACTCAAACTTAAAATGGAAACAAATTCTTACAAAGTAATAAACAAATTCAACCCAAAAAATATATCCACTCAAAATTTCAAAACATACTAGAATCTGACCAAAAAATTTCTATAGTTTTCTGAGAAAATTAAAACCCTAGTTAGACTGCTTGATTTGAAAAACTCATGAGATACTCAAATTGCAAAAAGTTTCCCCTCAGACTTAAAATGGAAACAAATTCTTACAAAATAATAAACAAATTCAACCAAAAAAATTATACCACTAAAAATTTCAAAACATATAACAAAATCACTACTGTCAATTTTTTTGTTTTGTTTAACATGTATTTTCCTAATGTATATATAAATTCAGCCATCTGAAAAACTCATAAGATACTCAAAGGGTTTCCATCACATAATAAACCTGGGAAAGCATCTGTGACCCATTGTGAGCTCCGCAACTGGCCTTGGTCCAATTAACTAGAAAACCACGCCACTTCGTTAAACAGCACTGGAAAACACACTGAATGCACTGCCGTGATTAAACACTGGAATTAATAAGCCTCGAATGAAGCTCAACCACGCCCGTGCTCAACAACACCATAGTTCATTCAACAACACTGAAATGATAACTCTCGAATGAAGCTCAACCACGCCAGTGCTCGACCACACCAGTTCATTCCAGAGTTCATTCAACAACACTGGAAAGAAAACTCTCGAATGAACTGGCGTAGTTGAGCACTGGAGTTAATGCTCCACCAATGAACCTGATGTTCTCTGCGCTCAACAGCAGCCATTACCAATGGTCACCCCACAGCTTGTTTACAATATATAGATAGCTGGTAGTGGATAGATCAGGGATCCACTGTTTTGTCTTTTAAAACCTTATTCTTTGGGACACCTCATTAAAACGGCAATAAATTATATGCCTCAAACACGCAAGTTGCTAGATTAGAAGACGAACCTACTGGATGTCATCCAAACCGACCACAATCGGATTTATTCCGATCCGACCACTTCCGACAGGGCGCCGCTCTTCCCAGATCAAAGCTGACTACCCTCTGCTGTTGTCTTCTTTGTCACTCTAATATATTAACAGTTTTTATTCCAATGTGTACTTTCATACCCATCAGTGTTAAAAATTGAACACGTCATAATAAGCACTCAAGAGCTCTCTAGTGTTAAAAATTGAACACCTAGAGCTCTCATACCCATCAGTGTTAAAAATTGAACACGTCATAAGCACTCAAGAGCTCTCTAGTGTTAAAAATTGAACACCTAGAGCTCTCATGCCCGTCAGAGAAGTGTTCAGCGAAATTTACGCCTATAAAAAAAATTAATTTTCTATTTCTGCCGGTTTTATAAAAAATTAAATATTATTATAAAATGCCCTATGAAGGGCTATCGGTCTGCCAACATTTCTGAAATTCAGGTTATAGATTACTCCTGCGCTGGTTGCAAGTTGCAACTTGCCTTGTTCTCTAACTCAGGTTGTCTAGGGTACGCATAAACTATAGGGGTTTGTTGCAGCATTAATGAAAGCATAAATTATATATAGTACACATTCAACATAGGTTTTGATGTCTGCTTCATGGAGGATGTGGCATTGACAACAGTCATAATAGCGGCAACTTGAGCGATGCAGAAATGTTGGAGGAAGGTTGTGAGCAAAGTTTCGGTGGAGCTTCACCTTGAATTGCAACTTGTCCATCGAATGCTTTTGGGATATTTCCCCAAGATGGAATCGACATTGTTGATGGTTGGTACATTTATTTTTATGGCGACTGCAACTCTGAGACTTTCGTAAAGCAACTCTAAGTATATTTGCGGTTGATCCTCCCATCCGGCCACAAAGACAAATAGACAGTTAGTCAGAGAGGAGGAGACAAATAGACAGTTAGTCAGAGAGAAGGAACTTATGAACTTTTTTTCGAAGTCTTACCGGGTGGCCCATAAGCTCAAAGAAAACAACATCAGGGTAAAAGCGACTCCTTCCTTGTGCAGGCAGGCATGATCAAAAGGTGAAGATGACTAGGATGGAAAATGACACCATCGATAGTTTAGTTAGACTACGCATCGGAGTTGTTTACCCAGTGGACGAATTGCTCTACCGTCAAAAGTGGCCGGAATCTAGACAAAAAAATTCAAAAATTCTTGGAAAAGCAGTGTTTGAATCGTGTTTTTAATGGTAGAAATAGATTCAGCAACATTAAAAACATTTAGGACACTTAAACATCTAGGACACTTGAAATTTTGATGTTTAACAACTATAACTTGGATTTACAAAATTTTGAAGTTTAACAATTATAACTTGGATTTACAAAAATACTTACTGGATTTTCTCTAAATAAAACCAGAATTTCCATAACTTTAAGAGAAACTCCTCCACCTCATTAAACTACACCCCATCGATATAGATGTAAGTCCTCTCCTAATATTGAGGGCAACCACCGTATTAATCCCAATCGGCACGAGAATAATCATAGTGGTTGCTTGTTGATACTGATGGTTCTCTCTTGAAACACATTTTGAATAGCGCGAAGTTCTCAATTCTCATATAGCTCTGCTGGAAAGAGTGTCCATACTTTTATCTCCCTTCTCTAATTACAATGAAGAAGTTAAGGTTTCTTCAGGTGTCGGGGGACATATTAAAAACATTGCGCAAACAAGAATCTCAGGTAAATTAAAATTTGTTGTATAAAAGTGTGTCTAGTAGCTATTATTATCAAGGCAAGAGATGATTTCAAAGGATTCGAAACGTTTAGTAGATGAGAATCATGATACACATAAATATCCTTATTGCAGTTGCAAATAGATGGATGTGTGCAGTTTAAGAACATATGGAGTTTCCCAGCTGAGAAAAACTTCAGCGGTTAGATGTTAGTGGGTGCGCTCAGTCGTTGACTATTCATCCTTCATGTCCTTCCAGGCGTCTCTGTGTTGCAACGAGAGAGTTTTGTATGTTCGTTGTCCTTGCTTTGATTTTAATATGAAATTTGATGATTTTGATTTTAATATAAATATGATTTTGATTTTGTATAATTATATCCATAGGCCTTTGCTTTCACTCATATTTATTTTATTTAAATATTTATGGT
Source organism: Pinus taeda (assembly GCA_000404065.3). Lineage (NCBI taxonomy): Eukaryota > Viridiplantae > Streptophyta > Pinopsida > Pinales > Pinaceae > Pinus > Pinus taeda. The sequence goes on from APFE030750387.1 coordinate 76,837, forward strand.
TACCAATGTTTGAGGGACCAAGCAATAAAATGCATTTTAGTTTAATACATTTGTGTCATTTATGAAAGATGTTTCTATAGGATTTATGGGTGTCGCTTAGAGCAGAGTCAAATTCTAGCTTAATACACTTGTGTCATTTATGAAAGATGTTTCTATAGGATTTATGGGCTTAGCTTATAGCAAGAGTCAAATTTTTTTTAGCCTGGGGAACTTCTTTCAAAAGTGTAATGAAGCAACCTCCAACCTTTATTGATCAATCACTTAGTGCAGAATCAAGAATGTGATTCATATCCCTTGAGACTGTAGTAACATGTAGTGTTTAATATTATATGCAAAGTAAAACATAACATTCTCAACCTAGATGCATAGGATGAAAATTCTCTTGAATAGGTCACATATTCCATTAAAGGTTTATCATAATCGAAAACATTGTAGGTAGGTACTCAATTCAGTAAAGGGCCCCTAGGAAAGTATTTGAATGGCCCTTAATTTCATTGGCATGGACCTCTTGGACAAAGTCATGAAACCTAATGTATTTTATAGTTTCTAGATTTGCAGACTTTTATTGGGTACTAAATATTGGAAACCAAAGGGGAACAAGGACTTTTGGAACCCAACAGATAGTTCTAGGCCAAATCTGAATGCTCCTTGGCCGAATCTCATTTTGGAAATGAATTCCATCATCATACACTAATTGCTTGGTCACACCAAAAGATGTTGATATATTTCTAATAAAACTAGTAAAAAAAAGTGATGAGATGTTAGCATTTTTTAATTTATTAATATAATTTTTTTGGTGATTTTTTTTGTCATTTTTAAAATAGTACCATGATGGTACTAGTGGATGACAAGAAGATTTTTTTTCCTAAATTCAAGTTGCAGATTTTCAAAACCCTTAATAAATTAGTGAGTATATTATAAATATGATTATGCTCATAAATTTTATTTGTTCACCATTTTTAGCAAAACATTAATTGTATATTTTCTTCTTACAATTATAAATATTGAGATGACTCTAATGATATTTAGAGTGGCACAAATTGTTTCACTTAAATTGAATTTTTATACATCCAATTGAATATCTTAGTATATTTATGTGAATAAGGCTAAATTTCTAAAGATCAAATTGAATATCTTAGTATATTTATGTGAATAGGGTTGGTCTTACTGTAAAATTTTAAAGATTTAAAAATACATTATTTCATTTTAGCAATTTTTTATATAAAAGGTTTTATTTAATAGTTTTTTTTAGGTTTTCATCTTTGAAGGGTTAGAAGAATATATGCCCTTCCAAATGAAAATAAGGCCACTTCTTCAAAGATCATTGATACCTACATTTCTTAGACCAACTGACCAAATTCTCGTTGTTATACTAAGGTTGGAATTTGGATTCCTTTTTACCATTCAGATAAAAAAAATTGAAATTCTGAGCTTTTAAGCTTACTATCAAGAAACTTTATGCTTAAAATTTTGCAATAATATTTCAATAATAAATTAACCATTCACCAATAATACTTAAAAAATACTCGTTATCTTGATGAGATACCAATCATAGTTTCTTTGCTTAAATGATTAAGTAGTTGTTAGACTTCATTTGTGTATATTCTTTTTAAACAAAGAATGCTAACAATATGTATGCGGTTGTTTGAGTATCGTGTTTGGAGATTACAGGTTTTGAACTTGGGATCTGTGATGGACGAAGTTGCAGAACTGATAATGAGATTTTTGCAAAATGTGTAGCTGGAAGCATAGTCGTGATGACAATACACGTGAGGAGGCCTTGATGCCCTTTATTGGTTGTTAATAGATAACTTGAATAGAATAGTCGTTGGTTCGTATCTTGGAAGGGAAGGGAGGCAAGTTCTCGCTGGGATCTTTTTTTTTCAAAACAGCCTGAAACAGACTTGGAATTTCAAATTTATCTTGTTTATATAGTGAGAAGTTTATGATAGTTATTTATTTCTCTGACCTGAAATTTTATTTAAATTTTTGATGTATGAGATAGGTTTGGGGTAGTTATAATTAAAAGAACAGTTTTCTAAATATAACAATCTGTTAAATTAGCGAATGCTACTGCTTTAATTTTTCTTATACAAATCTCATTTTTGAGGTCATTGTGAAAAAAAAATAGGTAGTGCAACTAAACAGATTGTCCAAATTAACCCCTCGTGACATCACTCGAGCAATTATGATTTCAAATCCATGGTTTCAAACAAAAACTTAGTAGTAACGTTTCAAGCAAAAAAATGTAAATAAATAATACGCTGTGAAGCAAGAAATATAAATAAATAATATGTTGTGAATTTCCCACTTGAAAACAAGATATGTATGCACATTAGTGAAAGGAACCAATTATTCATGGACCCACCTTATGGTGAGGGCGAAACACTTGGTTCAACCAACTACCCTAACAGGGTGAACTCTCTATTGGGGAGCTTCCTTTAACACCAGCAAGGGAATGACACATCTATGGATTTATGTCATCACACAACTATCTTCCAACTAGTATAGAACAAGTTCGATTTGTTGGATTTAGAGACGTCTAATTACAATAATTTAGGTTGGACATGCGTGCATTATGATTATGATATCAAATACTGTCAGCAAGATTACATTTATGTAATGATTAAATATGCCAAATAATGTGATTAATTAAGTTATGGCATTAAACGTATTTAAATAAGGATTTGGATACAAATACATATAGAATAATGTTAATCAATTATAATTGTTAATGGACCGATTATAATTGATTGAAATAATAGCAGTAATAAATATGGACAGCCAAATTTCGGCTGCCCTAGGATTGGGGCTGAAATTTAGCTTCGGGTGCCCTAGGATTGGGGCTGAAATTTAGCTGTCAATTGACAGCCGAATTTCGGCTGCCATAGGATTGGGACTGCTATAAAAGGGCTGAGTCTCCAAGGCTTGCAATCATTCAGAAAAATAGAGTGCTCCATTGAAGACTTGATACTCTATCAAGGATAGCCAGAGAAAATGATTGCAAGCTCTTGGAAGGATTCAAGAGCCAACAACTCAACTCAACTCAAGTAAGTTCCGCTGTGCATTATTTTCAATTTCTTACAAATGAGTAGATCTTGGTTAGGGTTCAAAGTAATTAGGAAAACCCACAAAGTAAATCTAACAATTGGTATCAGAGCACCCTTATGTAAGAATTGCAGTTTATTTCGGTTTTAATGATCTCTGCCTAAATCTTTTGAGCAAATTTTTTTTTCTGTTGATCGATTCGCGAGAACACGATGGGTCGTAAGTTTTTTTTTCGTTGGAGGCAATTGGAAATGCGTGAGTTAGTTATTTCATTCCCGGACCTCCTTTTGGGGATTTTGATGGCCGTTCCACCAGTCTGTCAAGTTAAGGTTCAGTAGAGTGTGCAAATCAGTTATGTGAATGAAAGTTGCTGGAATTTATAGTCTGTAATGGGACATGCTGATCGGGCGTTTTAGTATTTCATATTTCCTTTTCCATTCTTGTATTCTGCCGTAGATGTTCAAATCTTGTGAGGGGTTTTGATCTTTATTGTAAGAAAGATGGTGAAAGTTCCATTTTTTGGGGGGAATTTTTAATGACTTTTTGTATAGGTTGCTATTCAGAGTTCCTCCTTTAATTTCGTAGTGGGGAGGCTTGAGTACCTCTATTAGGCATGCATGTTCCACCTGTAATTTGGGAAGTCCAGAGTGGTTGCTCATAATTTTTAGATGGTCATGGGCTATTTGTTTATGATTTGTTGTTGTGACTAGTGAGCTCTGTATTCAAATCAACTTCATCAAAATGGTCCTGATATGCCAAGATGACAGACAGTGAATGGTGAAATCTGTGTAGTCCTCCTCTGTATGCCCTGATGAGAGTGAAAGTCATACTTGCATATGTCTCTAGCTCGTCTCCACTCGAGGCAAAGTTTCTCATAGTTGGTAACAACAATGTAAACAGACGTGACTTAGTCACGACTCCCATCCCATTATAAGAAGTTTAATTTGTTCTCCAAGAAAATTGAATATATGCCCTCTTATTACAGGTGTTAAATTTCACCTCAACGCTGTTAGATGTGATGTGTTTTTAAGAGTGGGCAATTCTAACAGAGGTTTTCTTATAAAATGCACTTTTGTGCTTTTGGAATGTCTAAAAGGAACTAGAGTAAGCTCAACTACCTGGGCGATCATAATAAATGTTCCTTGTATGATTTTTATATTTATATTAACTTCACTAAGCCCCTGATGATCTTGACTGTTGTTTCATTGTGTTCTCACGTGGGCATACTCGTTTTTCAAAGAATTCATCTTGGATTTGATTCATGGTTGTAAATGAATTTTACTGTTGAGTTTTCGTCAAGTCTGAGTTAAACCGTTAGAATCATTTGCCAAACTGAATTTTTCAACTTCCATTTTTACTGCCTATTTTAAAAAACCTCCGTACTTCAAACGCTGTATTTCGTATTTCTTTGTTGGGGAAATGGGTGATGGTGGTTTTTTATGCAGTAAAATTGTACTTTTATTTCAAAATCTCCATGTTTCAAGAAGGTTATGGTGGCTGTGTATACAATGCTGCCCAAAACAACAAAATGGTATAAATTATAATTATGAGTAATTACATATATTATGCTATATTTAGGCTAATTATTAGGATTTAGATATTATTTAAAATTGGTATTAACACCAATTGAAGGGTATAATACTGAATTCTAAATTGATCACAATAATGCTAATTATGGCATAAAATTTGTATTAACGTTAATTATTGATGTAATACTAAATTTGTTATCACAATGATTCTAATCATGGCAACCATAAAATTATTTAGTATTCTCTAAATAAGTTATTGAAGCATTTCTAAAAGGTAATGATTGTAGAAATTGCTAAAGTTTTACTAATTTTGGAATCTAACTAAAGGCGTTTTTTTTAAAGTATACATGTGTTGTTTTCGCATAAGTCAAGCATTGATGTTCGCAAATGAACCGCTCTCTGTAAGACGATTGCAAGGATGACTCATGACAAGTTGAAATGACGTGCTGGCAATGGACGTGGGTGCTAGCTTTCCCAAAGGAGGGTTGGCGCCTGCTAAGTTGTTTGGTGCATAAGGGTAGTGTATGAAAATTAGTTGCAACACACATGGAGTAGCGATGGTCGTTAGTTCATGGATATGTTAGTCTGACCCAAAGGTAGATTGACAAAAGGTTGCATGTTTGTACTTTATTCACTACACCAAAGTGCCTGAAGGTAATGATTGCACCCAAAGGTGTTTCATTATTGAATGGTGTTTTGGCTAAAGTTTTAATGGAGCAAATAGTTTTACACATGCCTTTAGATAGATTTTAGAATTATGATTAAGAATCAAATCATGACGCATCATATCTAAATTATTTCCTTGTTCTTGAATTTTTTCAGATCTAAACATAATGTCAAGCCTAAGTCAGATTAAGCCCCTCATGGGGAACAATTTCAAACCTCTTGCTTTAGTTTGTTCTGAAGTTAATTTAAGTTCTGTATCTAGATATACCTGGTGGATAGATTCAGGTGCAACGACTAACATCAGTATGTTGATACAGGGTTGCCTAAGCCATCGCAAGCCAAGTGAGGCAGAGCGCTACGTTTACGTAGGAAATGGCAATAAAGTAGAAGTGGAAAGCATAGGAAAATTTAGATTATTATGTAAGACAGGA
>APFE030750387.1:84892-108025 GCA_000404065.3 Pinus taeda
TGAATGTATATACCTTAAGTTCTGTGGGAGTAAATTTATTTTCTTGGTTTTATATGTAGATGACATATTGCTTGCCAGTAACGATAAGGATATGTTGCATCAAACTAAGAATTTTTTATTTAAGAACTTTGAAATGAAAGATCTTAGTGATGCATCATTTGTTCTAGGGATTGAAATACTTAGAGATAGATCTCAAGGTATTCTGAGGTTATCCCAGAGGAACTATATCGATAAGATTCTAACAAGATTTGGCATGCAAAACAGCAAACCAGGAGATACCCTATATCAAAAGGAGATAAGTTTAGTCTGAAACAATGTCCCCAAACTGACTTAGATAAAAACATCATGAAAGATATTCCCTATGCCTCAGCCATGGGTAGCATCATGTATGCACAAGTATGCACGCGTTCGGATATTGCGTTCATTACCGGAATGCTAGGGAGATATTTGAGTAACCCAGGTATGGAACACTGGAAGGAAGCCAAGCGAGTGTTGAGATACCTAAAGAGAACAAGGGACTATATGCTCACGTATCGGAGATCGGAACAACTCGAGGTCATTGGTTATACCGATTCTGATTTTGCAGGATGTGTCGACAGCATGAAGTCAACATTAGGATACATCTTTATGATGGCAAGTGGTGCTGTGTCATGGAAGAGCGCTAAACAGTCATTGGTAGCCTCCTCCACTATGGCAGCTGAATTTGTTGCATGCTTTGAAGCATCTAATCATGGCGTATGGCTGAAGAACTTCGTCACAAGTCTGAAAATTGTGGATTCTATTCAGAAACCACTCAAATTATTATGTGACAACAATTCAGCAGTGTTATACGCAACCAACAACCGAAGTTCGTCAAAGTCAAAGTACATTGACATTAAGTTTTGGTTGTAAAAGAGAGAGTGCAGAATAATGAATTATGTATAAAACACATAGGTACAGACGCCATGATTGCAGATACGCTTACTAAAGGATTAACACCCAAGAAGTTTCACAACATGTTGCTTGTATGGGTGTAATATCTGTTTAGGATGATTAGAAAATGTGGGAGTCTGAATATGTTTTAAGTTTTGTTTTTGATGTTCTATGTAATGCAATTGTAAACATTTTTGATGATATATACAAGTTGCATTCAATTTCAGTTTCATTATTTCTTTCTTTAAAGTTTAAATTTTTGGCCTCATACAGTAAAGTAAAGGTGACTCAATTAGAAATAGGCACGTCTAATCACACTTGCGTGTAATTTCTAAACTATATGTCCAAATCAGATTCATGTCATTCAGTTATGTTGGCAGCATGATGTATGTCAGTTTAGTTGTGAATAAATGTGACAAATGCCGCTTAAGTCCTTTGTTAGCATAATTGATGGACGGAATTGTTTAAGAAATACGATAAGTAAAGACAGAAAAGTTGCATGCAATAAAGTTAAGGATATATAATCAAAAGGTTGCACTTGTCCATGTGGGAGATTGTTGGATTTAGAGACGTCTAATTACAATAATTAGGTTGGACATGCGTGCATTATGATTATGATATCAAATACTGTCAGCAAGATTACGTTTATGTAATGATTTAAATATGCCAAATAATGTGATTAATTAAGTTATGGCATTAAACGTATTTAAATAAGGATTTGGATACAAATACATATAGAATAATGTTAATCAATTATAATTGTTAATGGACCGATTATAATTGATTGAAATAATAGCAGTAATAAATATGGACAGCCAAATTTCGGCTGCCTTAGGATTGGGGCTGAAATTTAGCTGTCAATTGACAGCCAAATTTCGGCTGCCCTAGGATTGGGGCTGAAATTTAGCTGTCAATTAACAGCCGAATTTCGGCTGCCATAGGATTGGGACTGCTATTAAAGGGCTGAGTCTCCAAGGCTTGCAATCATTCAGAAAAATAGTCTTCTCCATTGAAGACTTGATACTCTATCAAGGATAGCCAGAGAAAAGGATTGCAAGCTCTTGGAAGGATTCAAGAGCCAACAACTCAACTCAACTCAAGTAAGTTCCGTTGTGCATTATTTTCAATTTCTTACAAAGGAGTAGATCTTGGTTAGGGTTCAAAGTAATTAGGAAAACCCACAAAGTAAATCTAACACGATTTGCATTGGGTGGATAGATTCAATTTGATGACGCATATCTAAACAATTTCGCCTATTTCCACATCGGTATCGCAGACTGCAACAATATTCAACCATGCTTCTCAGCTTCAGTTATATACTTCAAGTTCGTTAGCTCGATATGTTATGAAAACATGAAAATCCAAAAACAATTTACAACCTCAGTCATGAGGTTATAATATTGAGTTCATATAGAAGCAAAGTTGGCGCCTATTACGAGATCTTGGGTATCGAGATGAGGATCTAAATATGGCAACAACGTTTCTTTAAGCCCCAGCCCATCCCTGCAGCTGCAAACCGGATTAATGGTCTCCAGTTAGATTGTGTTATTTTATATAGCAAAATAGTAGGGATCAATTGTTTTTATTAGATATACCAATGAAATATGTTGACAATTTTCCATTAGAAAAGCGGACTGTGGGCATGTGATTGATGAAATCTCAGCCATATGGAGGAAAGTTGATTTTCACTATTGTTGGAATATAGTTATTGTTGAAAGAGACTCGATGGGCACCAATATAGATATGGGTTTGTGAGCTTATTAATTTATGCATGTCAAATCGTTGATTTGTCTCCATAACTATGAAACTGGCATATCACCTACTCGAGTGAATGACCACGAGTTGGTGGTGTCCTTCAACATGTCTTTATAACGTAGACTGAATGGATGAGCACCAACTCCAATAGAGATGTAGGTCTACGAGCTTATTAATTTGTTCTTTCCAGTTATTAATAAGGTTTTCCGATAATATTAGCCCGTCAAAAATACGTCTTGCACATTACAAGAGGCATCACCACAAACAGTCACTTGAAAACTTCAACCGTAAGATACAGGTAAAATACATTGTGACGGGAAAAATGCCCATCAAATTCCAACCCTGATACCGATTATTGGTAGTTGGACAAAGCGAACTACTCCCAGTGTATTTAGTTGGACGTCAAATCAAGTTTGAAAAGTAGCGTTACATATCAATCAGAACGGGATTGGTTTTATTTTAAATTGTCAATGTTAGTAATAGAGTATTGAGTATTCTTCCTTTTTATATATATAACACATATATATCTCATTTTTAGTTTATTATATTGTATAAATTTTAAAAGAAGAATTTGGCTTCATAGTAGAATTCTAGGTATATTTTAATAAGTATATATAAATGATATTGGTTTATTATTCTCAACCTTAGTGTTTATGTTGTTAGGGTTCAAGAGAAATAAATATAACAATCAAGAAATACACATTCAAACCATGTACACCATGATTATGTGGAGAATCCCAATCGGGGGAAAAACCAACCAACAATAGATCTATTATTGTCCTTGGCTAAAATACAGCCAAACTGGCCAACAACCTGAGCTTTCACCGCTCACCCCTCAACCATGGCTACCTACAATGGAGAATACACAAGCCTTTTAAGGGCTTCAACTACATGTAATACCATGGGTTCAATACCATGAGTCACCAATACTAGTGCCCAAAACCACAACTGTTAACCATAAGTCTTGACATAACCTCAACTCCACCATAGGGTCAAGTTTATCTAACAATCCCCCCTTTAAACTTGACTTTGGGTTTTCCTTGGCCAAATCTAGCCAAATTTGCCAAGTGAGCCAGCCAGCACTCACCTCCAGGCCCTACCCAGTCAGTGTTAGGGAATTTGATAATCTCACAAGCTGTCCTAGATCAGCGTGCTTCATCATAACACCACATGCATCCCCATATCACCCAAGCGGACATTTAGACTTTACCAGTGATTTACTGGGGTACGCATGCCTTCATCATAACACCACATGCATCCCCATATCACCCAAGCGGACATTCAGACTTTACTAGTGATTTACTGGGGTACGCATGCCTTACCAGGTCTTACAGTCGTATACCCATTTACATGAAAATTTCCATTTTATTTTTATTTTTTTACTATCTTGACCCACACACAACTTGAACTGCTGCAAGTTTAACCATGCATTTCACCCTGTAAAACTCCTATCCCACTATTTAACCCTTCTATTATAACTGGATTTTTATTTAAAATTTCTATTACTATTTCAGAATATAAAATTTTCATTAACCATAAAATCCCTTCAACAAATTTCTCTTTTAAAAAAAAAGAATTACCGGACTTTCTTGATTTTTTAAATTTCTAAGAAATATTCCGAGGGCTTGCATTTTCTTCTTGCTCCTCATTGAACGAGGCCTTGGAAAAGCCTTCAAACTTCATTTTCTTCTTGCTCGTCATTGAACCATCACTCAGCGGACATCACTAGTTTGTGCAACGAGCTATTGCTTCAACCAGCACCACCACTTCGTGGATGGGAACATTTCGAAAAACTATCCAAGGCCCTTGCCAACCAGAGCTCTGATACCACTTGTTAGGGTTCAAGAGAAATAAATATAACAATCAAGAAATACACATTCAAACCATGTACACCATGATTATATGGAAAACCCCAATTGGGGGAAAAACCAACCAACAATAGATCTATTATTGTCCTTGGCTAAAATACAGCCAAACTGGCCAACAACCTGAGCTTTCACCACTCAACCATGACTACCTACAATGGAGAATACATAAGCCTTTTAAGGGCTTCAACTACATGTAATACCATGGGTTCAATACCATGAGTCACCAATACCAGTGCCCAAAACCACAACTGTTAACCACAACTGTTGACATAACCTCAATTCCACCATAGGGTCAAGTTTATCTAACATATGTAAAAACCATATTAAAGAAATTCCAAGTAAACTTTAATAAATATATATAAGTGATACTGGTTTACTAGTCTTAGCCTTAGTATTAGAGTTTATATAAGAACCATATTAAAGGAATTTAAAGGAATTCAATTGATAGTAGAATTCCAAGTATACTTTAATAAGTATATATAAGTGATATTGGTTTACTAGTCTTAGTCTTATGAAAAATCAGTGACTCGATTCCTACTGTAGAAAACTGATGATATTTCTCCTATTTGTTAAATTTTTTAAAACAAATTACTTGCAATTTTCTACAGAGAATATCGAAATACATACACTGCAGCCTACACAAAATAAATACTACAGAAACTAAATACTGCATTGGAGAGAAACAAACACACACATTTACACAGTGGTATTTAAACAATGTCCCCGGAAAAATCCAACTTGGGAAAACCGGTGCAACAACTGAGGGTTTTATTATTATGTAGTAGTCAATGAGTACAAATCGTTAGATGCAAAAATTAGCAATCTGATACTGATCAGGCTCTGGAACGCTAGTCCCACCGTGCCTCTGTGCAACCTCTACATCAACCTACGCAGATCTACATCACAATCTCTCGGCTCTACATCACCTCCTCCTCTGATATCCTGTTGTCTGAAAATTCGACCCTTTAGCCCTCCGGTCTCACACCCTGGCTTCTAGCACTAGATCTCGAATCTCCCAGCTGAATTTCAAACTCCCTCTGAAGCTATGCACTGCCTCCGCATGACACTACGATACTTCTCTGAACTTCCTTTGCCTTGAACTCTCTAGATCTGGAAAACTCTCCTCCGAACTCCTATCCCTGCCCCTCATTGTAAGAAGATCACTCGATCTTACTCAGGCAACTTAACATTGCTACTCTTGAGAAATTCGATCTCTTGATCTCTCTCCCTCGATGTGTTCTCCAAGTGCCCATCAAGCTCCTTCTTATAATATCTCATTGGAGAACCAACGGCTGAGAATAAAACATAATCGAAGGCTAAGATTAACTGGGAGTTGATCATCGTCTTCTTCTAGAAGATTCAGACCAGATTTAATTAATACCCTTTAATTAACGAGATTTCCTAAGTTTAGACTTAGGGAACTATTTAAAAAAGTTAATTATTTTAATTAAATCATCTCTAGGTGGAATTTTCCCAAACGATTTATGGGTATTGGAGAATGCATGTGTCTTAGCCTCTCTACGAAATTTTGAGGCTAGAGCACATCCGATGCTACATAAATCAACACTCCCTCTTAGCTAGGAATGCACTCTAATGTTGCAACCCACTGAAGCATCACTCTATCTCTACACCATCTCCTATTGCGCTGCTTATGTCTAGCGCTGTTGCTGCCCACCAACCACTGTGCAACTCTGATTGCTACATCCGTGCTGCTACTGGCCTTGCTGTGTTGCTGCCAACATTGCATCTACACTGCAACCTTCTCCATCTGTTTCTGCTACAATTGCAACAACTGCAATGGAAAAACATCCAAAATACTGAACCAACTGTGGTCAGTATGATGCATTCGTTGTCCGAGTTTTTACTGCTGCTACGCTTTGCACTACCACTTAAGCCTCTACACTATCACTGAAGCCTATATGTTGCTGCTGAATTTGCACTGCGCCAACTGCATTGCTTCCGACTCTGCTCTGTGCTGCTTAGTCTCTGACCTATTAATAGCTACTGCATCTATCACTTTGGCACCTGATTAAACCAACTTCCACTGATCCATCCTGCTACTGCATGTCTTGGGCTCCCATAGCAAGGTATTGATTAATGAGGTGGGCCTCCTCAAGAATCCTTCCCATCTGTAGCTTTCTGGGGCTATAACTCCAAATCACCCCACCTTAGCCCTGGAGGCATCTCGACAATCATGGCAAACTCTTCCTCTAATCTGGAGGACATCCTGTCAATCTCAGTGGATGTAGCTTGTTGATCTTGCTTCTCCTCTTTGTCCTTCTTTCGAAGAGGACACTAAATGTTGTAGTGGCCCAACTCTCCACACTTGAAGCACTTTATCTTCGAAATGTCCTTATTTCTTCTGCGCTGCTCCTACTGCCGCTTTGATGCAAGGGCCAGTCCTCCTCTTCCTTCATTTTCTTCATCCTACTGCTGTTGCTGCCATTGATGGTGGCCTTCACCAGATCACGCCTCATCTCCTCCTGTTGCATATCATCCCAAACACGTTCCTAATCTGACGGTTTTTCTCTGCCCAAGATACTTTAGATAAAAACTTGCCAATATTTAGAAACATTTTTCAATGCTAATCGTACAAACTCTGTAGGCTAGGGCGCTGATCCTACTAAAGCTAGCTGATCTCAGACATCTTGAAGCCTAGTAAGGAAGGGGTCTACACACTCCCCTTTCTACATCCTTGTGCATCTCAACTTCTCCTCAAGGTAAATCTTTCGTCGCTCGGAAGATCCTTCGTACAACATAGCTAATGCCTCCCACATCTGTCGGGCAGTATCTTTGCCAGCTATGTGGGATACCACATGATCTCGAACCCTGTTGAGAATAAACCTCTTAGCTCTCGCCATCTCCTTCTTATACTTCTTGAGCGGATCTGCATCAGTGAGTACCGCTACCATACTATCGACATATGTTTTGAGATCATGCTCATCTAGAAGGTAGGAAATCCTATCCTTCGAGATCACATAGTTGGATGCTCTATCCAACCGATCTTGATCTCTAAACCCAACTGATGTCATCTCTCCTTAAAAAGTTGAACTACTCCCTCTTCTCCTTTGCACAATTGCTACCCAGCTATTCGCACTCCCTTCTAGAGTGAGACATCACACACACAATTACTGCTTCTATGCTAGGAAAATGTTGCGCTTCTCCCTCTGCCTCTGATAAATCTCGATCTTAAAAATTTTATTCTCTGTTGACTCACTCAGAGACATATTTTTCCATGAAAAAATCACTCACCTAGAAAATGGACTGCATAACCTCTCTTGCGTTTCAAACTGATGCATAGGAAGTGATTTTCGAAATTCTTTTCCCGTCTACAACTGAGCTCTACCTACTTAACCTGGCTCTGGTACCATGTGAAAAATTGGTGACCCGATTCCTATTTTTTAAATTCCTTTAAACAAATTACTTGCAGTGTTCTACAACAAATATCAAAATACATACACTACAACCTACAAAAAATAAATACTACGGAAACTAAATACTTCACTAGAGAGAAATAAACACATACATATTTACACAGTTGTTTTTGGACAATGTCCCTAGAAAAACCCAACTTGGGAAAACTGATGAAACAACTGAGGGTTTTATTATTATGCAGTAGTTTCTAGGTACAAATTGTTAGATGCCCAAATTGGCAATTTGATACAAAGAATAAACTGGAAAAGAGTTAGTGAGAATAATCTCACATTGTTACTAGCGATCCAACACTGATCAGGCTCTAGAAGGCTAGCTTCACGCTACCTCTATGTAGCCTCTGCGTCAACCTATGCAAATCTGTGTCACCTTCTCCTCTGATCTCCTGCTATCTGGAAATTCGACCCTCTGGACCTCTAGTCTCACATCTCAACTTTTGTCACTAGATCTAGACTCTCCCAACTGAATTTCGAACTCCCTCTGAAGCTCTATGTTGGCTCTATGAACCTCTATATACCTCCTTTGCCTTGTACTCTCCGGATCTGGAAAACTCTCCTCTAGACTACTATCCCTGCCCCTCACTGTAAGAAGATCACACGATCTTATTTAGGAAACGTAACACTGCTAATCTTGAGAAATTCGATCTCTTGATCTCTCTCGCTCGATGTGTTCTCCAAGTGCCCATCAAGATCCTTCTTATAATCTCTCGTTGGAGCACCAACGACCACGATTAAAGCATAATGAAAGGCTAAGATTAACTAGGAGTTGATTCTCGTCTTCTTCTAGAAGATTCACACCATCTTTAATTAATACCCTTTAATTATCCATATTTCCTAAGTTTAGACTTAGGAAACCATTAAAAAAGTTAATTATTTTAATTAAATCATCTCTAGGTGGAAGTTTCCTAAATGATTTCTGGGTATTGGATAATGCATGTGTCTTAGCCTCTCTACAAAATCTCAAGGCTAGAGAACGTCCGATGCTATATAAATCAACAATTATTAGAGTTTATATAGAAACCATATTAAAGGAATTCAATATTACCATTTATTCATGGTAGTAGTTTACTCGTCTTAGTCTTAGAGTTTATATAAAAACCATATTAAAGGAATTCAATATTACCATTTACTCTTTCATCCCTTGGAAGTAATTCCTTAAATGCAACATGCTTGTTTTTCTTTCTTATAGAGTAATGGGTCTAATCATTCCAACTATTGGAATAAATTTTGCAAAGATAATCAAAATATAATATTGTTTTTTGAGACTATCTTTCAAATTAATCACATCGAATAATTTTATGGTCAAAATTATTGATTAATAGGAAAGATGGTTTCAAACATCATTATGGATCACAAAAGTCTGATATAAAAAAATATTGTTTTGTATATATCATTCCAATGTCCACTAAAAAAATAAAAATTTAAAATCTAGAACAACACAATTTTTCTTATAAAAAGTATAACTTATTAGAATATTTTGCTATAAAAATTATCAGCCTAATGATTGAGCACATGTACATTATGATGGAGAACACTGTCTCTAGAAAAGACATATAAATAGCATTATTTTTTTCCAAAAAAATGAATGTTGAATTTCTCATAACAAGGATTGAATCACTTTTGATCCATAGTGCCCATAGCTATGTCCTCATGCTAACCCGACATAAAGAAGACATATATGCACTATTCATGAGTACAAGAAAGTGGAGTAGGTAGAAAGGAGATCCATCACAGAATATTAGTAGGTGTCATTCATAAATCTAAGGAACAAGAGTATGTGGGGTTGATTTGAATTAGGATTGTTTCTCCTTTGTGAGTAATAAAAGGATTCACCACAACCAAAGTATTTATTTTCAATGCCTAATTTTAATTAGATCCATGGAAATAATATTTTATTATGGCAAGAGGAGCATTGTACAACCAGGAGGTGCCTTGTGCAGTTGATCCAAAATATTTTGGTTATAGATGTGTTAAAGAATTACATGCATAAATTGTAGCTTAACAGAGAAAACTTAATGTGCACATGAGACAAGAGGAGAAACACATAAAGCATGAAAGAAGACAATAAGACTTAATAATGGAGTTCGTCTGACTTGGACTATGTCTCCAGGCCCTACTTGATCAATGGGGAGGCTTTCATTCATTAAATGGCATGAGAAAGAAGAGTACAAGCATCAATTACAAAAAGGAGTTTTATACCTCCATACTGAAAAATGTAGAACTCTGATGGAGAAGAGAACAATGCCATTGCGTTCGTGGTGTCGAGAAGTGCTGAAACCATATAAAAATTTTCAAATTCTGACAAAGTGAAATTTTGCCCCTCTTGCAAAATTTTGCCTCGAACCGCGTGCATTCCCTCCTCTACTTGAGCACATTGAAAACTGCGTTTTAAATAGAAATTGGGTGACAAAATTCCCAATAATTCTATTAGTGGAATTGGTTTGAGATCTGTTTAATAGGGAGGAGGTCGGGAGGTAAAACCCCGCCTCATTTTTCAATACATCGAATCTCTTTAAAATTTAAACAACCTTTTTTTTTTAAACTATGGGTTGGGTCGGGCCCACCTTAGGTGGCCCACCCACCATACCCTCCTCCACCTCTGCATTTTTTTGGTAATGGTCGTTGCAATAAATGGTTCATTGTGGGTTGGGTTGTTGGTTTTGGGTTGGGTCCGCGCCCCAAGGGCCAGCCCACCCACTCCGCTCCCATTTAAGTGTTTTTCCAACAGTTCGTGGGAGGGGCCAGGGGTCGTGGCCCGCCCCCCTACTAATCTTAATATATCGTGTGGATAGAGTTGGGGTGGCGGGGTTGGTGGCCCGCCACCCCCCTTTTATATATATACATAATATAATATTATATATTATTATATATATATAATATTAATATATATATATTAGCTATGCATTTTGGAAATTCGGTTTTGGACCGAAGGGGTCATTTTAATGAGGCCACGATTTTGCCCAGAATCTGGCTAGAGTTGGCCGGATTCCATCTACCAAAAAATGCCAAATTGCGCCTTCTTTACTCTAGCCCAATCATCAAAAGTCAACCCAACTTTGATTGCCTCTATCTTCTTCATCCAGACTTGGATTGGAATGTTGTTCACACCATTGGAATCAGAGCGACGAGCACTTTGATCTGATGTCAAGTTCATCATCTTTCCACCACTTTGAATTTTGAGCTTTTTTCATGCCACTATGTTTGAATATCCACCTGGATCAATCCTCCCCATTGAGGAGATTTTGGACTGCCAAAAGCTATATCAGTCAATTGGCAAGTGAGGGAATTATTCCCTCACTCTTTCTTTTTCCAACCATTTTGTCTTTCTAGGGTGCATCCCCTTGAAACCCACTCAAAGGTATTCCACATCTCCCTGTCGTGAAGTCTTGGTTCTTCTATCAAGAATGATGTCTTCAGGTAACTCATCCAGATACTCTAGTGCAAATTCATCGACTGTAGGAACTGTGCCCACTTCCTCAGTGTCCATAACCAATGGTGACTCATATAGCTTTAAGTTTTCCACATTCACTACAGAGTCCATCTGCATATATATCAGCGAATCGAGATGAAAGGCATTGTTTCCAATCTTCTCCATTCTTTAGAATGGACCATACCGGATTGGTCACAACTTCTTCCCTTCTCCCTTCATCCTGTCCTTGCTAATGTGGAACCACACTTTGTCACCCACTTGAAAGTGATGGTCGACTTAGTGTTTGTCATGTCGAGCCTTGTACCGAGCTTAACTTTTCTCCAAATACTCCTGTATTTCTTGGTGAATCAACTGGATCTACTGAATGAACCGCTGCGCTTTATCCTTGTCATCATGCCTACTAGAGTCATCTTCCCTTCCAAAGGCCATATCAAAATGGTATTTTGGCAGGTAGCCAAAACATGTCTCAAATGGTAAACGATACATAGATGAGTGCACTGCTCGGTTGTAGGAATGTTGCACATATGGAAGATGCTCATCCCACAAATTAGGATTTTTTCCACAATAGCCTCGCAACAAGTGTACCACGGTGCGGTTTACAACCTCTGTCTGTCCGTCAATCTATGGATGGAATGTTGTGCTTCTTTTCAACTTGGTGTCCATCATCTTCCATAAGTTGGTCCAAAACTCTCCGAGAAAGTGAGACTCCCGATCTGACACAATCGATGTGGGCAACCCAAAATGGACCCAAACATGCTAAAAGAAAAGATAAGCAGTCTGCTTTGAAGTGATATGCTTTTTACAAGGCATTAAAATACACATCTTACTAAAACGGTCAACAACGACATACAAATAGATGTGACTTTTCCTAGACAAAGGCAAACCTCCTACAAAATCCATCGACACACTTTCCCATGGATGACTCGGAATAGGGAGTGGTGTGTAAAGCCCGAGTTTTCTATTAGAGGGCTTTGAAATAGAAAACATCACACAACCCTTTACATAGCAAGTCACAATGTTCTTCATATGAGGCCAAAAACAAAATCTTTGTACATGACACAAAGTTTTTTCAATACCGAAATGACCAGACACAAGGGAGGTGTGGGCCTCCCGGATTACATGTACCCTTTCTCGTGTGGGTATGCAAAATTTGCCAAGGTGATACAACGGTTTCCCCTGCAAGTGATAGTTGTCCACCTATGAATCATGGGTTAGTTTTGCATAAATATCCTTAAAGTCATCATCGTTAGCATATTGTTCAGCATAACTTTCAAAAGATAACGAAGCATTATGAAAAATAATAGAAGCAGAAATAGGAGGGCGAGATAGCATATCGGCCACTTTGTTGCTAGTGCCCTTCTTATACTTTATTACTAGATGAAACTGTTGAAGAAAACCCATCCACCTGAAATGACGAGATTGCTGCAACTTGGTTTGTGACTGAAGATACTGCAAGGGCTGATGATCCGTATGAATGATGGTCTCCTTGCCAATCAGGTAGTGTTTCCACTTTTTCACACTCTGGACCAAGGCATATAATTCCTTTTCATAAGCGGGATAGTATATCACAGCCTGAGAGAACTTATTTGAATGGTAACATATCGGCTTCTTTTGCTGCATCAGTACAGCTCCCATGGCATATCTGTTGGCGTCTGTCTCGATCTCGAATGGCTGTTGGAGATCTGGTAAGGCTAAGACCGGTGCGGTGCTGATCTTTTCTTTCAATGTTTCGAAGGACTTCTGTTGCTTTCCTCCCCATTGAAATACTATTTACACTTGTCAATATGTGTAAAGGTGCTGCAATAATAGAGAAATTGGCAATAAATCTCCTCCAATATTGTACTGCACCCAAAAAGCTGTGAACCTCAGTTACACTAGTAGGTTTAGGCCAATTTACAATTGCTTCAACTTTAGAAGGATCAATTTTTAGCTGACCATGGCCAACAATATGACCTAGGTAAACCAAAGCGGTTTTCCCAAACTCACACTTTGACAATTTTACATAGAGTTTTTCTTTTTTGAATACATCAAACACTTTCTTCACATGACATACATGTTCATTCCAACTTTTACTAAAGATAATAATATCGTTTAGACAGACAAGAACAAATTCATCAATGAAAGGCCTAAAGAGATCATTCATGACCCTCATGAAAGTGGTTGGAGCATTGCAAAGTCCGAATGGCATCACCATCCATTTGAACAACCCCTGTTTGGTCTTGAAGGCGGTTTTCCACACATTCTACTCAGTAATTTGGACTTGGTGATAACCACTACGCAAATCCAATTTGGTGGAATAGATAGAATTCTTTAACTGATCTAATAAGTCATCCATACGGGGAAGAGGGTAAGATTTTTCACTGTGATTTTGTTTAGTGCTCGATAATCCACACACATCCTCCATGTGCCATCTTTCTTCGGCACTAAGAAAATCGATGAGCCGCATGGAGAAGTGCTCGGTTTGATGACTCCTTGGTTCAATAGTTCTTGCACTTGCTTTTTGATCTCCTTCATCTCAATGGTCGAAATCCTGTACATGCCAATATTTGGTAAAGGAGCATCATGCTGCAAATGGATCTCATGTTGGATCTCCCTCTTCGGAGGTAATCCTCTTGGTTCCTAAAACATCTCATCATAGTTAGAAATTAATTCACATAATTCCTTTTTATGCACATGATCACAACCCTAGAAAGCATCGAATAATTCTGCATCTTTTCCCCTTACAATCATAAGCATGCAACACTTACTGGAATTCACCAACCTCTTCATTTGTCCTGCACTTACAAGGCTGGCACTGATTTTAATTTTATGAGTCCTTACAATATATTCTACCCCATCTTTTGTGATTTGGTATTTGTTTTCATGACGGAAGAAGATTGCCTTTCTATCATATAGATATGGACTCCCTAACACCATGCCACAGATATCCAATGGTATCACATCAAGTTTTACCTCATCCACTAACTTAGAAGCAATCACAATATTAACCTTACATTGCTTGGTCACATTCAGTTTTACTTTATCATGTATCCATCCAAGTGGGTAAGGTTTTGGATGTGATTTGGTTTCCAAGCCTAGCTTCTTTACCAAGGACTCTGAAATTAAGTTTGTTTGGGATCCGGTATCAACTAGAGTTTCCACTTTTGTATGATTTATGATAACTCTAATATGAAATATCTCAATTCTTTTTCGTTCATTAGGAAGAGACTCATCTATTGAACTAGTACCTTCATGTGATTTAGAATTAACAGAGGTGTAAGAGTACCTTTTTTTCCTTCTGCTATGATCAATGCTTCATCTCCATAATCGGATCCAAGGTCTTGCTGCATAGTTGCCACTCTCTTCTGCTTGCCTTTTCCTCCATACTTCTTTGGTCTCTTTTCCGAGTATTGTTTCCAACAATGATCATCGTCATGACCTTCCTTTTTGTAGTGATTGCAATAAGGTCTTTCTCCTTCATCTTTCTTGGTTGATGTCTTCCTCTTCTCCTTTCCTTATCCTTTCACTTTGGGTTTTCCATTTGGAGGTTTGAAAGGTGGTTTCTTAAAATGATCATCTCTTTAATTTTTCCCATGTTCTCAAGATGAATTTCCTTCACATTGGCAGAGTCAATAGTAGTTGGTTCAAACAATAATAATGAATGTCTAAGGTAACTATGTAATGATCCAATATGCTTAGTTACTACTTCAGGTGAGTCAAGTGCAATGTCCAAATTAAGTGCCTGTTTTCTAAATTCCTCTTAAATCTTTGAACATCCTGACTTCTGCCTTGCCTTAAGTATTGCCAATCCATTAAGGCTTTTTGTTTGTAACCCAAGGGATAAATTGTTCCTTTAATGCAGAAATGAAGCTAGGCCATGAGGAAAGAATATTAGCCACACTCTTACTGCTTCACAATTTGCTCTCCCACCAAACGAGAGTGGTGCTACTCAGCCGAAGAGAGGCCAGCTGAATCCTTGCCTCGTCCTTATAGAGCTGTTGAATTCTGCAGTAGATTTCAATCTGCCTAATCCAGTTGTTAAGATTTTTTGCATTACTTTCACCATTAAACATGGGAATATCAAATTTGACATCTAATTTAAAGAAAGGTTTCTTAGATGCATCCCTTGAATTTCTACGATTATGGTGATGAGAGGAAGAAGAACTTTCACTCATGGAAGGAGAAGGAGGGGGTTCTTCTCCACCATTTCCATGCGCTAAACCTTGTTCTTTTGGTTTTCTCTCTTCTACTTTCTTTAGCCTTGAAAGCAACTGACCAACATTCTCTGCCATTGATTAGAAGGTTTTGCAAAAATTGTGCTCCTCTTCAAGACGAGCCTCTTCATCTGCCATGTTTCTCCTTCGATGTGCACATCCTGCTTTAGGATCGAAAGACTTTAGTTTCTCTTCGCCTCTTCGGAGCCTGTTTCTTGTTAGCATACAAACATGCAATTCACATCTAAAAGAGACTTGCTCCAATACCACTTGATCCAAAACCTTTTGCTTATAGATATGTTAAAGAATTACATGCATAAATTGTAGCTTAACAGAGAAAACTTTAAATGTACACATGAGACAAAAGGAGAAACACATAAAGCATGAAAGAAGACAACAAGACTTGATAACGGAGTTCGTTTGACTTGCACTACGTCTCTGGGACTTGCTCGATCAATAGGGAGGCCTTCATTCATTAAATGGCATGAGAAAGAAGAGTACAAGCATCAGTTACAAAAACAAGTTTTATACCTCCATATTGAAAAACAACCGAAAAATGTAGAACTCTGATGGATAAACAAACAATGCCATTGCGTTTGTGGCATCGAGAAGTGTTGAAACCATATAAAATTTCTCAAATTCTGACAAAGTGAAATTTCGCCCCTCTTGCAAAATTCTGCCTCAAACCACGTGCATTGCCTCCTCTCCCTGAGCACACTAAAAACTGCATTTTAAATAGAAATTGGGTGACAGGTTTCCTAATAATGTTGTTGGTGGAATTGGTTTGAGATCTGTTTAATAGGGAGGAGGTTGGGCAGTCAAACCCCGCCTCCTCCTTTTTTAATACACCGAATCTCTTTAAAATTTAAACAACCCCTTTTTTTTTTAAACTATGGGTTGGGTTGGGCCCGCCTTTGGCGGCCCGCTCACCATACCCTCCTCCATCTCTACATTTTTTTGGTGATGGTCATTGTAATAAATGGTTCATTGTGGGTTGGGTTGTTGATTTTGGGTTGGGTCTGCACCCCAAGGGCCGATCCACCCTCTTCGCTCCCATTTAAGTGTTGTTCCAATAGTCTGTGGGAGGGTCCGGGGCTCGTGGCATGCCCCTCTACTAATTTTAATATATCATGTGGATAGAGTTGGGGTGGCAAGGTTGGTGGCCCACCACCCCCCTTTTTTATATTTTTTTATTATATATATAACAAACTATGCATTTTTGGAAATTTGTTTTGGACCGAAGGGGTCATTTTAACGCTGCCACAATTTTGCCTGGAATCTGGCTGCAGTTGGCCGGATTCCGTCTACCAGAAAATGCCAGATTGTGCCTTCATTACTCCTGCCCAGTCATCAAAAGTCAACCCAAATTTGACTGCCTCTATCTTCTTCATCCAGACTCGGATTGGAGTGTCGTTCACACCGTTGGAATCAAGGTGGTGAGCACTTCGATCTGATGTCAAGTTTATCATCTTTCCACCACTTTGAATTTTGAGCTTTTCCCATGCCACTGTGTCTGAAGATCCACTTGGATCAGTAGTCCAGTATGAGGGGGATGTGTAATTCCTTGAGAATTTAGTCTAGTATGAAGGATATATGTAATTCCTTCTGTGTTCAACCTCAGGTTGATATGTGTCCCCTTAAAATGAAAATAAAAATATTCTCTAAATAAAAAATTTAAAATAAAAATGAAGATGCATATCTAGTTAATTTTAATTAAAAACATTATAAAACAACAATAATTTTATTGTGGTTGTGCCTATTCAATTTTTTGTTGATATAAAGGAGACGTGGTACAAATATAATGGGTCAATTAGAACATATCCCACTAGAAACACCAAACCACTCGAGCTACAAAGTAATTAAAAGTAATAGACTAGGAGGTAACTCCTCAAATGTAATTGTGTTATTCATTCAGGTTGTTCATTATTATATACAAGAGGGAGTGACTATTCAGTTCATCTCTCGATGACTCTCCATCTTCTCTATTATTTATTTACACTAATTACAGTTTTTCACCTAATCCCTATGATTAGGTGTCAACATTCCCCCCCTTAATCTGAAGGGATGTTGGTGAGTCCAAGCATCGTTATGAACCTTTCAAGCTTTTCTCTTCCAAGCGCTTTGGTGAAGATGTCTGCAATTTGCTCATTAGTGGAACAATGGCGGAGATGGATTGTTTTGGCCTCAACATGATGTCGAATCAGATGATATTTAGTATTGTTTTGCTTCGTTCGATCATGGAACTTTGGGTTCTTGTCCAACTTTATTTCTGAGGTATTGTCAATCATGAGTGGAGTCGCTTGTACTTGTTTTACCTGCAAATCTTCAAGAATTTTCTTGAGCCACACAATTTCTTTTGCTGCCTTAGCTGTTGCCACATATTCTGCCTCTGTTGTGGAATCTGCTAGAACTAATTGTTTGCGTGATCTCTAGGAGACAGCTCCTGATCCAAGACTCATATCATAACTTGAAGTAGATACCCCAGTTTCTTTGTCTCCATCAAAGTTTGAATTAGAGTATCCAATCAAGTTGAAGTCGCCCACCTGTGTATACTTGATTCCAAAGTCTTGAGTTCCCTTCAAGTACTTTAGAACTCTTTTTGTAGAAAACCAATGTCCCTCACAAGGCTTTTGCATAAACTTGGAGAGGATTCCAACAACAAACTAAATGTTTGGTCTGGTATTAGTTAGGTAGTTGAGACTTCCTAAAAGCTGTCTATACTTTGTTGCATCCTCAAATTCTTTTCCTTCAATGGATGTGAGCTTTAAGTTTTTTTCCATTGGAGTAGTCAGAGGATTGCATTTAGTCATGCCAAACCTGTTCAACAGATCTCCAATGTACTTCTTTTGAGAAAGGAATATGGACTTCGGATGTTTGAGTTACTTCAATACCAAGATAGAATGAACATAGCCCAAATCAGTCATTTCAAAACCTTTCCTTAATTCCTTCTTTATGGATGCAATGTAGCTCTCATTGTTCCCTGTCATCAAAAGATCATCTACATATACCACAAGATATACAACTATTTTGCCAACCTTCTTGACAAACAAAGTTGCATCATCAAGATCACAATGTTTGAAATTGAGTTTCAAAAGAAGCTCAGATAGTTTTTCATACCAGGCTCGCAGTGCTTGTTTGAGGCCATATAAGGATTTCAGAAGTTTGCATACTTTATGTTCATTTCCTTTCACAACAAATCCTTCAATATAGGACATAAAAACATTCTCTTTTAGATCTCCATTCAAGAAAGCAGTTTTTACATCCATTTGATGGACTTTCCAACCGTTCTGAGCTGCTAGGGAAAAGAGTGTTCGGATGGTAGCCCATTTTGTTGTGGGGCCAAAACTATCCTCATAATCAACCCCTTCCTTCTGTGCAAAACCTTTTGCCACAAGCCTAGATTTTTTCTTGTCAAGTGAGCCATCAGCTTTATACTTATTCTTGTGTTAGAACATTATATATTACAGAGCAATGGAACACATAAAATATTGCAGAAATATAAACACAGAAAATGCATAAAACAAGAGAGACATAGATATACATGGTTCACCCAATTAGGGCTATGTCCACAGAGAAACAACCAGTCCTTCTTTTATTATATTATCCAGAAAACTGAAGAGATACAACCTACAACAGATCCACTGTAACACCCTCTTCGCTCTCAATCTCCTCTCTCTTCCTCACTCATAATACAGATATTCATAGACACAATACAATTCCCCCATATATAGTGAGGGGTTGCTTTCTAGGGCAAAAAACCCTAAACTAAACAGAACTTCTACAATCATATCATCCGCCTAATGAACGGGCCAAATTGACTAGAAATTACTATACTTTTACAAGGAAATTTTACATCTGTTTTTAGGTTTAGGGGTGCTGCCCCCGATCCTCTGCCGGGGGACCACTAGCCCTTGGACCCCCCAGCCAGGGGGGATTAGCCCCCCCCGGACCCCCGCGGGGGGGACAAGTCCCTCCCGCACCCCCCGCGCGCGTGGAGGGGTGTACAATCTTCCTAGGGTATACATCTGGCTGAAACCTTTGAATACAGAACATAATCAGGCTCCACACCCAACAATCTCCCACTTGGATACTGATTATAGCAACTCCACCACTGCTTCATTTGCTAGACAATGACTCCACTTTGGACTTGGTTGTTTCTCATCTTCTTCATCATACTTGAAGACCAATTGAAACTGAGCAGAGTCTCAGTTTCTCCCTGGTTACAAATTTTGTTAACATATCTGTAGGATTTTGGCTAGTGTGTATCTTTTCTAGCTTCAACTATCCATCTTCCAATGTTGACCGTATGAAATGGTACTTGAGCTGTATATGTTTAGTCTTGGAATGAAATGTAGAGTTCTTTGCAAGATGTATGGCACTTTAGCTGTCACTGTATAACCTGCCCAACTCCATCTTTTTACCCAATTCATCTAGAAACCTTTGTAACCAAATCATTTCTTTACTAGCCTTTGTAGCAACAACATACTCTACTTTTGTTGTTGAAAGTGCAACAACACTTTGGATTTTTAAAACCCAACTGACAGCTGTTCCACCTACAGTAAATACATATCCTATAGCGCTCCTCTTGTTATCTCTATCACCTGCCATATCTGCATCAACATATCCCTGTAGAGCAATGTTTGAACCACCAAAGCATAATGCTTGTTTTGTGGTACCTCTCAAATACCTGAGAATCCACTTCACCACCACCCAATGTTCTTTTCCTGGATTTTTCATGTACCTGCTTATAACTCCCACTGCATGTGCAATATCATGCCTTGTGCAGACCATTGCATACATTAAGCTTCCAATTGTTGATGCATATGGAACTTTAGACATATGAGCCATTTCTCCCTGAGTCTTGGGAGATGCCTCCTTACTTAATTTGAAATGGCTAGCCAAAGGTATACTAACTAGTTTTGCATTCTGCATATTAAACCTTTTCAACACCTTTTCTATGTACTCACTTTGAGACAATGTTAATTTACGATTCTTCCAGTCTCTAGTTATTCTCGTACCAAGGATTTGTTTTGTAGCACCCAAATCCTTCATTGCAAATGAGTTTTCCAATTTCCTTTTGAGCACATTTATTTTCTTCATGTTAGAACCTGCAACAAGCATGTCATCTACATACAATAACAATATAATATAGCTACCATCATTTTGCCTTTTGAGATAAACACAATGGTCAGAGTGACATCTAATATAACCTTGTTCAGACATAAACCTGTCAAATTTTAGATACCACTTCCTTGGAGCCTATTTTAAGCCATACAAGCTCTTCTTCAACCTACAAACTAGTTTCTTCTTCCCTTTTACCTCATATCCTTGTGGTTGCTGCATATATATCTCTTCCTCCAAATCCCCATGGAGAAAGGTTGTCTTTACATCTAACTTCAAGATGCAAACCTTCAGCTGCTACTAGACTTAGAATAGTTCTGATTGAAGTCATTTTCGCAACAAGAGAAAATATCTCATCAAAGACTATACCCTTTTTCTGTGCAAACCCTTTCACCACAAATCTAGCTTTATACCTTTTTCTACCTCCATCTTCTTCCTTCAACTTGTAAACCCATTTGTTTTGCAATGCTGTTTTACCTACAGGAAACTTGACTAAGTCCCAAGTCTAGTTATGTGCTAAGGATTCCATCTCTTCTTTCATGGCTTGCTCCCACTTCTTCTTGGTTTCTACCTACACTACTTCTTCATAACATTCTGGTTCACCATAATCAGTCAGAAGAGTATCGTTCAGGGGTCTACTCATCCTGGTAGATCTTCTAACACCACTTTCAGGTGTTTGAAGTACTTGTTGTTGTTGTGGTTGTTGTTCTAGCTGTTGATCATTATGATTTTCAGGCACCATCACTTTTTCTATGGTCTCGTCAAGCACTGTGTATTCTCTATTTTCTTTTTCCTGTTTCTTTTCCTGCAGCTGATCCTTATACAAAACCTTTTCATTGAATATGAAATCTCTGCTCCTAATGATTTTATGTTCTTCATAGTCATAAAAGCGATAACCAAAATCATTAACACCATATCCAATAAAGGTACATTTATTTGATTTTGTCTCAAGCTTTGTTCTATTTTCTTTGTTAACGTGGACAAAGGCTTCACAACCAAAAGTCTTTAAAAAAGAGTAGTTTACCCTTTTACCTGTCCATGCCTCCTCTGGAATACCACCATCCAAGAAACTTGAAGGCCTTCTGTTTATTAGATAAACAACAGTATCTACAGCATCTGCCCAGAATCGTAAAGGCAATCCCACACTCATATCATGCACCTTGCACACTCCATGATTGTCCTATTCATCCTTTCTGACACGTCATTTTGTTGTGGTGTTCCTAGAACTGTCTTCTCTCTATGAATTCCATTCTCTGAACAATACCTATCAAACTATTTGCTGCAATATTCACCTTCATTATCTGATCTGAGACACTTCAACCTTTTTCCTGTCTCATTTTCAACCAAAGATTTCCATTTCTTGAAAGTATCAAATACATCAGATTTATTTCGAATACAATAAATCCAAGTTTTTCTAGTTGCATCATCAATAAAAGTAACATAATAACGAGAGCCATCAAGAGATGATACCTGAGCAGGTCCCCATACATCTGTATGCACAAGCTCCAATTTTTTATTCTTCTTTTCTTTCCCAACTCTGAGAAATCTGACTCTCTTTTGTTTTCCATAAATGCAATTCTCACAGAAGTCCAAATCAACATTCTTCAAACTCGGCAACAAATTCCTTGAGTGAAGAATCTTCATCCCTTTTTAACTCATGTGTCCAAGCCTATGATGCCATAATGATGCATCTGCTCCTTTGGAAGTTAAAGCATTAACAGAGTTAGAAATACCATTGCATAAATACAATGTACCAACCTTTTCGCCTTTTCGTATTACCAGGGCTCCTTTGGTGACCTTCCAAGCTTTATCTGTGAAAGTTGTCACACAACCTTCACCGCCTAACTGCCCTGTTGAAATCAGATTTTTCTTTAGATCTGGAACATGCCTTACCTCCTTTAGTAGCCATTGGTTTCCATTCTGCTGTTTTACAAGAACCTTACCCATTCCAACAATTTTACAGGGTTTATCATCACCCAAACGAACTTGTCCAAAATCTCCTTGAACATAGTCATGAAAGTATTTCTTATCAGGTGTGGCATGGAATGAGGCCCCTGAATCTAACACCCAGGAATCAGTAATATTTTCAAAAGAAAGAATCAAAGCATCTTGTAACACCTCACCTGTCACATTTGCTTCATGATTGTTTTCTTGCTATGAATCTCCTTCTTTTCCCTTCCGAGATCTACAGTCTTTCTTTAGGTTTCCTTTCTTTCCGCATTTCCAGCAAACTATCCCCGATCTGGACTTGGATCTGCCTTTCCTTGATTTACTGCGATATCCTCAGCTCTTTCCTCTTTCCATTTTTCTTCCTCTAGACTCTGCACTCAAAGCATTTCCCGATGTCTCACCGGAGCTTTTCCGTCGCATTTCCTCGCTAAGGTTAGCACCGACAACATCATCAAACTTTAAAGTACTAGATC
>APFE030750387.1:112650-149017 GCA_000404065.3 Pinus taeda
AGCAAGATTATTTTCTCTACGAGCAAGGCACACAGCCTCATCAGAAGACTTAGGAGCTGTCTTCTTGCCAAAAGCTTTCTCTCTTTCAACAATTTTTTTCGCAAGGGATTCAAAGGTAGTATCTTTGAGGTTTCCGTTTGCTTGCAATGACTCAAGATAATTTGAGTAAGTGGGAGAAAGTGCCTTGAGAAAAGCTATAAGAGGAATAACCAGTTCAATATTAGTGACTTTGATATCTTGCATTATAGATTTTACTTCTGATGCAAGAGCAAGAGGATCATTATTTTGTAATTCAAGGGTGAAGAGTTTAATCATGAGTTTAACAACTTCAAGTGCAGAGTGTGAGTCATAGAGTTCCTTCAATTTTTGTAAGGGTTCGAAAGCATTTGAAAATGGCAAAATATGGTGACTCACCTCTTCATTTACTGATGTTGCAATTAATGTATAAGCCTTGATGTTCTTATTTTCCCAAATGACAAATTCCTTGTCTGAGGTAGGCTGTTCTGGCTCTTTGTCTCCATCTCCAACACACACTCCTTTCCACAGCTCATTAAAAATGAGAGTGTGTTTGACTTTCCGTGACCATTCTGGATAGTTCTCCTTGTCGGTGAGAACCACTCCCACAATAGATACCAATGAATAAATTTTTGAAAGATTGTGCACTATAAAAAAATATACTCCTGCTTCTAATATATAAAATATTTTCACTTCTAGTGTTAAAGAAAAAAATTGCACTGTAATAGAAATATTCTGAAATAAGTGCAATTCTGGTCAATAATGCATTATTGGTAAAAAAAAATTCAGTTATGCTCAATGCGGTATGAAGGGAGCAACGTACTGGAGGGAGGAAGGAGTAATGACAGTGTGGTATACACTTTGGTAAGCATAGTGGAGAGGCAGAGGTAAGCGTAGTGGAGAGGCCGAAGGTCTGTGTATGAGCAACTGAAGAGGAAGCAGAGGTTGTGTATTACGTGGAGAAACGACAATCTGGGAGGAAGGAGAGTATGTTATTCGACCCCTTTAGACGAAATTATATTCACGATAAGACCTTCATGGTAGAAACAACCAATGAATGGAATGAGCAACCTTTGATGACATCGATTGTTTTAACCCCTGCGGGGCCTCTTCCAGTTCCAAACTCAAATTTTGGGAAAAAATCTCCAAGAGGAATTTCAGGTAGACAGTGTGCAGGATCAAGCATAGTTGATAAAAACCCTCGCACCGCTTTTCAAGAACGTAGTTAATGGCTTCCAGCGGAATAATCCAGTGCTAAAATATTTGGTCAGTACGCTCATCTACAAGTTTGTTGACGATTTCGTGGTTTGCTAGGGGCATCTGCCAAGTTATTCTGCTCCTGAGGCACATGCACAACGCAACGGAACCATGGGAATGTGCAACCGGTGATATGCGCTAGAACAATTATGCAGCAGGATAATTATGTAGTGGGCATAGGAGGATGATATGGCAGAAAGCGCAGAGATATGGAAGAGAACTGATACAAGGAGTTACAACACAAAAGCTAATTTTGGGGGCTCACTTTGATACCATGTCAGACTAGGAGGTAACTCCTCAAATGTAATTGTGTTATTCATTCAGGTTGTTCATTATTATATACAAGAGGGAGTGAATTTTCAGTTCATCTCCCGATGACTCTCCATCTTCTCTATTATTTATTTACACTAATTACAGTTGTTCACCTAATCCCTATGATTAGGTGTAAACAAAAAGTAAAGAAAAGTATCATATTTTCACTTTCAAATGTGAGGAAGATGTATAATTCTTATACTTAAAATAAAACTTTAATCAACTATTTCAGTACTAATATCCATATTCACTAATATATTTCAATATCAACTATGTATATATAATATGGGAAAACCTATCATACCTTAGTTGTCAAACTAGTACTAAGGACAACCAACCATCATTGACTACTATTTGTGAATGCAAGCTAAGCTCTTATCCAAGAAGAAATTTTTTTAGGGCATACTCTGAGCCCAATATCAACTTTATATATATGTGTGTGTGTGTGTGTGTGTGTGTGTGTGTGTGTGAGAGAGAGAGAGAGAGAGAGAGAGAGAGAGTCAAAATAAAAATTATTTTAATGTTGTCAATAATGAAATATGTTGATGTGTAAAGAGAATAAGTAATTGAAAATAAAAAATTACTTCTTAATAGAAAGGAGGTGTGTAATTCATTTGATTCTTAATATTAGATTGATATGCAAAATTTAAAAAATAATTAAAATAACTAAAAAATTTAATGTGAGTCATAAATAAAATATTTCAATATGCGAGGTAATATTGATGTCTATTTAAAAATATATTAAGAACAAAAAAACATTTTAATGTGGAAAATGTAGTGCATAAATAAAATATCTCAACAACCACATTTAAGTAAGTAATATATATAGTAATTGAAAAACTAATTTTTTATGGTAAAATTATTTCAAATACTCTCATTGTTCTAAGTTTTCGCTTATTTTCATGTATATATATTGTGTCTGAAATGAAGAAAATATTTGTTGGAATTAAAAGTTTAAGGTGTAATGTACACAATCCAAGGGACAGAACAAGATTTCCAAAGCATTAAATATATTTGTGCCTTTAAAAATGCAATTTAAACAATGAAAAATTACACATGGTGATTATACAACCACTATAAATCCATCTTAACTGCAAATTTAGAGGGATCTAATCTCTTGATATGTAAATATTTTTTCAAATTTTACTTGTTAAAAAAAAGTTTCACCTCAAGAAATTTTATCATATAGATCAATGGTAAAAATAAATTGTATATTAATAGTATAACAAAACAATATTTTTTTTAAACAAATATGATATAGGGAAAAATTATTAAAAATCTTTTTTAAATTGTCATGGTACATAAAAAAAAATAATTATAAATATCATTACCATAGAATATATTATGAAAAATATCATTTTATCTTTTGATTGGAAAAGAAAAACTAAAATAATTAATTATAACAACTCACAGGTGGGACTATTTCCAAATTGATTCCAAACACCAAAACTCTAGAGGTTGGAGTTGGTGATGGGACTTGCTTGTAACCTCCTACACTACAGGGATATGGGTGACCCCTTCAGACATTTGAAAACAAGTGGGACTACTTGCAAATCCATTCCACACACCAAAACTCCAAAGGCTGAAGTTGGTGATAGGACTTGCTTTCATAAAAAATAGCCTAGATTGATCTAACTCTGAGCCTATCATGCGTCAAGAAGGATCAAATCCCTCAAGGTGCAAACCTTCTTTCT
Source organism: Pinus taeda (assembly GCA_000404065.3). Lineage (NCBI taxonomy): Eukaryota > Viridiplantae > Streptophyta > Pinopsida > Pinales > Pinaceae > Pinus > Pinus taeda. The sequence goes on from APFE030750387.1 coordinate 115,929, forward strand.
AGAGTGTGGAATTCGAGGAAAGGTTCGCACCTCGAGGGATTTGATCCCTCTCAGTGCCTGATAGATTCAAAGTTAGATGGATCTAGGTTGGTTCCAGTTGAGGGCAACAATGACACATTTCTAGTTTATCATTATTATGTATATGTTTGAGATAAACTTCATACTTCAAAATTTACATTATGTTTTCTTTGTTTCACATGACTATATCATTCTCTTCTTTAATTTTGTTTTTGTTGCTTGCCTTGAATGGTTTGTAAATCTGCGCTTGGATGATTTGAGTGGTTTGTGTGTTTATGTGTTTGGATTTGGATGGCAGTGTTTGTGAATGTTACGATTGTGTTGTTATATTTCTATATGTGTATGTAATTGTTTGTTAGTAATTAGTTGGTGATGAAGAAGGGAGACAATCTTGTCAATAATTTGCAAGATGGCTGATACTGCACATATATTTCATTTAATTTTAGATATCACAACGTTTGAAAATTAATAATTCCTAATAGTGTCCCTCCAGGTACTACTAAATATATTTTGACGAGTAGTTTTAATAATTTACTGCATCAAGATTACTTTTGAAATCATTTGTTTCATTGCTAATATTTGAAATAATTTATTTCCTTCAAAATCTTTTGATGATTTTTTTTTAATCTATAGTTTGTTTTGTTGATACGAATTGGATATTTATATTCTTTGTCATCCATATCGTTGCATTTGGAGTGGAAAAAGTGGAGGAATCTGCTCACGGGGTTGGTTCTTATCGGCAGGACCTAGTTTAGCGAAACAGGGTTTGAACCTTCTGAGAGAATTTTGAGGCATCAATCAATATTTTTTGGGGGTAAGACTTTGCCAATTTAGCATAACACATTTTCATGTTATTCTACACACAAATATCTTTCCAACCACGCAAGAAGCACATCAATCAGAGTCTGTATGAAAACATAATGCCACTCGGAAGTTGACCTTCCTTTAGGAGGATACCATGTCAACCCCCATTATTCATGGAAAAGGGTCTGGCTAGATGTTTCTGATGTAAAATACTCTAAAAGATTCTATTTTGTAACTCTAGTTAAGAGTTGATGTAGTCAAACTTAACCACTAGTAGGCTATTAGGTTGTGTTATAACCGGACCACTAGGAGGAAGAGATATTCCATTCTTTCAAGCGAATTTTGTTCCATAGCTGAGAAAAGATAACTAGGAGAGATAGGAGGTAAAGCACACAAAGAATATTTGTGCACTATAGCAGCCCACGGGCCACAGACATTACTTCTTTGTACCTGCAGCCATATTTCCAAAGAGGGAAAGAGAGCGAAGCACCTCACCTTCGAGTTGGGTTTACTCCTGAAAGGGTTTCCTAGAGCACATATCTCGTGTCTTGTGTGTGTGTGTGCGTGCTTATTTTGTCGTTCTCTACTTTTCTGCGTAATTTCCATTTGCATGCATGCACTAATTACAGTAAAATCTACAGATCTATAAATTAAATAAAACTGTAATAGTGTAAATTTTCAGTACTTTAATATATTATTATCAGATATGTCGTGACGAACTTTCCATTGGAATATCAACGATAGTTTACAGATCATTTGTAAAAGTCAGGAAATATTGTTATTTTGATTTTTTTTTAATGAATGTTTAGATTTACAAAATATTTACATTATTTGTTAGTTTTTCCAACTTTTCATATGGATTATATGAAAAAGGATAGTTGAGATTGTAAACCATTCAATTCTTTAACTCGAACTATTGTAGTAAACATCATACCTTGCCTCTCTTGCTCTCCAATATTAATAGGTTGAATTACTATAACACGAAAATTAATGTAATTTGTCAATCATTTATTTGTGCTTACATTGAAATCAATGCACATTGTTAATCCAATCACTTTAACAAATGTACCATCATACCTTGAGTTACATCAAATCAGAAATTATCATCTACACTGAAATCAATGCATCTAATGCATGTAATTAAATAATATTAGAAAACATCTACAATGAAATCAATGAATCTAATGAAAGCAATAAAATAAGATTAGAAATCAACATCTACACTCAAATCAATGTATTTAGTGCAAGCAATCAAATAGAATTAGAAAACATCTACATTGAAATCAATGCATCTAGTGCAAGTAATCAAATAGGATTAGAAATCAACATCTACACTAAAATCAATGCATATAATGCAAGTAATCAAATATCATTAGAAATCAACATCTACACTGAAATTGATGCATTGAGTGGAAGCAATTAAATAGGATTATAAATCACCATCTACCATGAATTCAATGCATTTAGTGTAAGAAATCATCTTCCCTCTCTCCCCTCCCATATATATCTATTTCTCCCTCTATCTCTCCTTCTTTATCTCTCTATCCCACCCCCAAACATACACACTCCCTCTCCATCTCTTCCTTTTCACTCCCCCTCTCTCTCTTTATCTCACCCCCAAACATATACACTCTCTATCCATCTCTTCCTTTTCACTCCCCCTCTCTCTCTCGCTCCATTTTTCTCCCTGTATGTTTTTTTCTTCCCTCCCTCTCTTCCCTTCGAAATCCATAAATTTGTCCTCCCTCTCTCCTCCTCTCTCTCCGTCCTTCTCTCCTCCTCTCTCTCAAGCCATCTCTCTCCCTTTCTCTCCCATCTCTCTCTCTCTACACTCCAACCCTGTCACTATCTCCCTCCTTCTCTCCTTCTCTCTCTCCCCCTTTCTCCCCCCTCCATGTTTGTGTCTCCCCATCTCTCTCTTACCCTTATCTCCCTCTCTCAATCCTCTCCTTCTCTCTATTCATTCCTCCTCTCCCATATCCTTCAAATTATCTCCTTCAATGAAAGAAATCAAATAGGATTAGAAATCATCATCTACATTGAAATCAATGCATCTAGTTCAATAATTATTCTTCCCTCTCTTCCCCCTCCATCTATATCTATATCTCCCTCCATCTCTCCTTCTTTGTCTCTCTATATCACCCCCTCCCCAAACACACATTCTTTATCCCTCCATATATATCAATCTCTTCCTCTCTTCCTCTCTCTCTTCTTCCCTACCTTCACCTTCCATCTATATATCTATCTCTCTTTGTCTCTCTATATCACCACCAAAACATACACACTTTTTCTTCATATTTATCTATCTCTCCCTCTCCATGTTTCTTCCCCTTCTCTCCCTCTTTCCCCCCTTCTATCTCTCTTCCCTCTTGCTCTCCTCTCTCCCTTTCTCTCCATCTACCTTATCACTCCCTCTCTCTCACTCCACCTTTCTCTCTCTGTGTATTTCTTCTTACCTCCCTCTTTCTATCCCTTCCTCTCTCCTCTCTCTCACATCCAAGCTCTCTTCCTTCCTCTCTCTCTCTTTCTCTCCCACCTCCCTCTATCTCTCCCCCTTATCTCTCTGTCTTTGTCTCTCTCTCCCTCTCCTCCCTCCAAATCTGTCACTATCCCTCCTTCTCTCCCCCTCTTCTCTCTATATCTTCTTCTTTGTCTCTTTATCTCACCCCCAAACATATACACTCTGTAGAAATTTTGAATAATATGACACTTATTCACAGAGATTATCCTGATTATACACTATTTTCAAAATCATGCATAATACATAACCTCCTATACATTGATCATCAATTTTGCGGAATTAAGAAACAATCGCATGCACACATTGAAACATCAATCACACATATCAACACAGTATGTACTGGGGAAAGCATACAGCTGAAAACCCGTCAACTATCTGTATATTATATTGATTGAGAACATGTAACAATACATAGTACAATACTCCTCGCAAGTACTCAGTACTATCTCCACATGTTACACAAAAACTAGCTCAAATATGAATCAATCACAGGTTCAAATCTCCTTCGCTGCTTGCGTGCCTCCACTGCGCAATCCTGCATGAGAATAGATGAGAATGGCTGATCCAAACTCGTATTTCCCTTGTGTTTCACTACACAATCCTCATTGGCAATCTCAATCCACTGATTGTGCAAATCTCATGCACAACTATAGTCACCTCTGACATCTGTCTTGCCCTTTCACTCACCTATAACACTTGTCTCCACTGAACTGTCCATGCACTGAGTTAACTGATGTATTATTTAGTTGATTTATGAGTTCATAATTAGTGAATTAATTAATAATTAATTCACACCACTCATTCAACTCCACCAACTCCTCATTCAACTCCACCAAACTCAATCACTTGAGTTCTAACTGAAGTCCTTCATGCAATAGCTCAACTAACCCATAAGAAAAACGTATTTCCTTCTGACAGTTGCATGTACCACATCCGTAGCTCGAACTGAAGTGCTGCAAGAGGATAAGATAATGTTTATAGTCCAAATATTATTAAGAGCTAATAATATTCGACTGTTCTATTTTTAGCCTGGCAGTCTAAAAATAGACTCTGCCCATATGTATAAAAATATAAGTCCATCTATTTTTACCAACATGACTAATCATCCACAAATAACATCCTGCAACTCATAGACCATGATCCATATGTCTAAAAATAGACTTTGTGCCAAAAATAGCCTACGGGCCCACTTAGTGAAGGCAACTTCTTTTCACTAAGCTCCATCATCTTGTTGCATTTTCAACACTCCTTCTCAACAAGATATGGATTATTTGCAACCCCTATCCTATAACTCTGTAATGTTCTGCATGCAACACATCTACCCGGTCCACTTGCTCCAACAACACTTGGAATAAAAACACTCCCAACTGACCCCTCTGTTGGGCTAGGAACATACTCTGATGCTGAAGCTCTACTTTCTGCTGACAAGTGCTCCCTCTCTGACATCTGTGCTACTGCAACATCTCCATGCATCTCACACTATTGCACACCTCTCTGTGCCACCTAGCACTGTGCAAAACACTTGTGCCTCTCGCATTGCTGCAGCCTGCTAGCTATGCGCTGTCCTAGGATTCCCTACACTGTCGCTCTCTTTGCCACTCCATCTGCATCTGTCTCTACCTAATTAGTCAGTTCCTGCTACTCCACATCGGGGGTCCTGTAGCAAGGTATCATCCAAGAGGTTGGGTACCTCAAGGATCCTGCCCCTCCTCCTTGGGATGATCACTCTATATCGCCCCACCTCCTACCTGGAGGTATGGCTGCATGTGATCCCTCAGCCCACCTAGCTTGAAGTTTCCCCTACTGGAGGTCTCTGCATGAGTAGATGCCTCTACTCGATCTCTACTCAACTTCCCCTTGTTGTGGCTGCTCCACAACCTCCTGAAGTTGTTGCACCAATCGTGGCTCCTCCACCATTATCTGAGACTTCTTTTGGCTCTGCATGTTGAGAGGTAATATACCCTCCCTCTCAACCACCAAGTCTCCATCAGTTGCCTTGCTGCTCAAGGCTTTGCATGCATCTTGAACCTTAAGAGCATACAGGTTCTTGACCCGTGAACCAATCTGCTTCACCTGTCTAGTGATGATGTGTCTAAGGAAAACCTTTCCCTCTCTGAAGACTACATCATAGCCTCTGTCTTCCAGCATCGTGATTGACACCAAGTTTCTCTTCAGTCCTGGTACATACTTGACATCGGTCAAGGTAAGGTGAGCTCCATGCTCCCTCTGAAAAATAACCGTGCCTACACCTGAGACACTATACTTCTCATCATTACCCATCCCTATGAGTATCTGGAGATCTTTCTCCTCCAAAGTACTGAACAAACTTTTGTCACCGGTCATGTGGAAAGAAGCTCCACTATAAAGAAACCAACCACTTCCCACCATGGATGAAACCATGCATGCGAAGAGTGTGAAATCCAACTCAAACTGTGAAGCAAGTGCCTCACCTTTAGATCCTTCCCCAGATTCCTTCTTGGATTTCCTCCGTGGACAATTTGAGGCATAATGGCCCACCTCATGACAACGAAAGCATCGCACTTTCGATTTTTCAACCTTCTTCTCATCATCAGAAGAACTGGATTCAAAAAGAGAAAATTTCTCCTTCTTTCCTTTGACAGCCAAAGTGCAATCTTCTTCATTAGATGCCTTTGATGAAGATCCATCCCTGGTATTCCGCCTGATCTCTTCTTGCACAAGATTCGACCAAATTCTCTCCCATCATGACAATTTCTCCCGACCATTGACAGAGTCCTGATAGGAATGCCAACTCTTTGGAAGACCAAGGAGAGCCAAGCTCACCAAGTCCTCATCATCGACAGTCACCCCCACAGTTCCCAGCTCATCCCGACATTGGGTGAACTTCGTGAGATACTTGGGCATACTGTCTCCATTCTCACACTTAATTTTTCTGAGTTTATCCTTGAGCGCCAACTTCCTCTGGTCGCTCTTGCTTTGGAATAAATCTGTCAATGCTTTCCACATCAAGTATGGAAAAGCCTTTCCATGCAGGCTGGATACAATGTGATCCTTCACGCCCTCCAACAGAATCCTTCGACACTTTGCTGTCTTCTTTTGCCAAGCCTCAACTTCAGCAGCATCAGTAGGCTTTGGGACTTCAGCATCTATGAATTCCTTAAACCCATTATCATCTAATACCGCCTCCATCCTGTCTTTCCATGCAATATAATTCGAGCTACCTTCAAGAGCATACTCCAATCGCAATCCGTTGAAAGACATTTCAACTTCGACACCAAGAAAACACTGCTGCAAATTCGAATTCCACCAGCTCAAAACTCAACCACTTATGATCTAAAATTCATGAGAACAAAGTGTTTCTCGTACAGAGATCGACTGTATGGGCATTCACCGGATATCTCACCTTCCAAAAGAAGGATGAATCGAGAGGCTATCTGGCCCGATTACAGACTCTGCCTAAAGAAATAGAACGTATTCACTTCCTGAATAATAGATTTGATGGTCAATCCTCGCTTTGATATCCTGTAGAACTTTTTCTACAAATCAACCAGCTCCGATACCATGTAGAAATTTTGAATAATATGATACTTATTCACAGAGATTATCCCGATTATACACTATTTGTGGAATCATGCATAATACATAACCTCCTCTATGTTGATCATCAATTTGTAGTATTAAAGAAACAATCACATGCGCACATTGAAGCATCAATCGCACATATCAACAAAGTATATCACGGGGAAAGAAAACAGCTGAAAACCCCCAACTATTTGTATATTATATTGATTGAGAACATGTAACAATACATAGTATAATACTCCTCGCAAGTACTCAGTACTATCTCCACTTGTTACACACAAACTAGCTCAGATCTGAATCAATCACAGGTTCAAATCTCCTTCGCTGCTTGCCTGTCTCCACTGCGCAATCCTGCATGAGAATAGATGAGAATGGCTGATCCAAACTCGTATTTCCCTTGTGTTGCACTAGCAATCCTCATTGGCAATCTCAATCCACTGATTGTGCAAATATCATGCACAACTATAGTCACAACTGACAGCTGTCTTGCTCTTTCACTCACCTCTAACACTTGTCTCCACTGAACTGTCCATGCACTAAGTTAACTGATGTATTCTTTATTTGATTTTATGAGTTAATAGTTAGTGAATTAATTAATAATTAATTCACACCACTCATCACTAGTGTATTTGTTAGTTAGACTAAATACAACTAGTTCAACTAAGTCAAACTGAACACAACTCCATCAACTCCTCATTCAACTCCACCAAACTCAGTCACTTGAGTTCTAACTGAAATCCTTCATGCAATAGCTCAACTAACCCATAATAAAAGAGTATTTCCTTTTGACAGTTGCATGTGCCACATCCGTAGTTTGAACTGAAGTGTTGCAAGAGGATAAGATAATGTTTATATTCCAAATATTATTAATAGCTAATAATATTCGACTGTTCTATTTTTAGCATGGCAGTCTAAAAATAGACTCCACCCATATGTCTAAAAATAGAAGTCCATCTATTTTTACCAACATGACCAATCATCCACAAATAGCATCCTGCAACTCATAGACCATGATCCATATGTCCAAAAATAGACATAGTCTAAAAATAGACTTTGCACCAAAAATAGTCTGCGGGCCCACTTAGTGAAGGCGACTTATTTTCACTAAGCTCCATTGTCTTGTTGCATTTTCAACAACCACAATAAGAGTGAAGGATCAGTCAGGGATACTACCCAATCCAAGGAGAATCCTGAGCAACAAGTGTTGTTGCTAACACAGGTGGAAATTCCCGTTCCTCTCATCCAGCCAACAAAGCCATTAAGAACGGAGCTGGAGAAAGAATGGGAGAAATTTAATGAATTAATCAACATAGGGGAGAAAAACGTGGAGACACCAAGGAATCCAACACAGACAATCACTAAAATTGTGATTGAAACTGCTGTTAATGCTCTAGAAACTGAGCACATTCTCATAGCCCCATCATCTGAAATCATGCTAAAGATAGAGGAAATTCCTCCTCTAGATGTGTTTTACAATCCGCAACACAAAGCAGTGGTTAGGAGACAGAGAAAGAAACGAAAACTAGACAACGTGCTCTCACTTGGAGCAGAGCAGCTAGATGTCCTTTGGCGAGACCCTACCACCGATCCGACAGAGAACCTAACTAAATTGTCCCAAATCGCAGGAGCTTATGCTTCTGCTACCATTGATAAAGCATCTGAAGTTTAGCTATTGCTTAAATATAAAGAAGATAAAATCCTATATTTGCAGCAACAGTTACAACAGGCCTGTGTTAGCGAGGAATTAGAAGAAAAATTGGTAAAGTTACAATAAGACTTTCAGCAGATGCAGCTGGGTTATCAAAGCAGTCTGGCCGAAAAGGAACAACAATTACAAGCCATGTTAGAAATGCACAAAGATGACCCCAAAGTCACAGAATTTGTCACAGAAGCCCTTGCCTTAAATGATCAACTCTTGCAACAACAGGAAACCCTTTGCCAAAGAATATCACAATGGAAATCTCACTGTGAAATGAGCAACAAAATCACAAGTCAAGTCGTAGATTTATGACTTGATTATGATTTAATTGATAAGAAAGTTTCTAATTATTTGAATTGGCAGGAATTAAAGGGAGGCAAGAAAGCAGGCTTGCCCAAGATCAATGAATCCCACAAAGAAATGCTGTTTAATAAATGGGATACACAGATCAAAAAGGCAGAACAGGCAGCAGAAGAAGCAGTGACAACAACAAGCAATGAAAATCTGCACAGAGCCAACCTGATATCGAAAACTACTCCAGGATTTCTCCCAAAAGCACAGTAACTGCAGACAAGTTGGAGACATAAAGCTGAAGGAAAGGCAGGGTCAATCAAAAAGTTAACCAAGTTAAATTGGGACACTTACTGGCAATACTTGGAGAAACCACACAGTCAGTGTATGACTCTGAAGTGCCTTACAAATTCCGCTGAGAAGATAGCGCCAGCGCTTGCTGATTCCATTTTTGCAGGACAACTAAAATTGGAGGTCGGCCAACCGACACTCCTAAAGCCGATGTTGGATGCTTGTGACTTAAGAGAACAGATGCATAGTTGATTTTCAGATACAGTTTCAATTTAATTTTGATTTATTTATTTTTTAGATGAGGATGGTGATTTAAACCTCCTCCTATATTTTTGTAATAAACTATTTTTAGTCTTTAGTTAGTAATATTTAAACCCCTCTCATGCATTTAGAGAGGGGTCCAGAAATTTGTCAAAAATAGTTCTTTAGAACATGCACTTCTGCATCCTCTGAGGAGGTTTTGATGAATGAATGGAACAAGATTTATTTATATCTGTGTTTAATGTCTGCTACTGAAATGCACCTCTGTACTTTTAGTAGATATTGAATTATGAGAAGATAAATCTATATTGCTGAAGCTCATGAGTAGGACTTATTATCGATGGTTCTTTTATCTCTTAATGATTTCTGCTTATGCGTCAAGTGATATGTTATTTTCAGTTGTTTATATATGAAAGTTTGAATGTTTAAGTTATCATTTGGCACTTTTGTACAGTGGTAATTATTTTGTTTATGCTAAGTGTATGAATAACTTATTATGCAATATGCTTATCATAATTGTTTCGGCTAATTTCTTATACGAAACAATTCACTTTTAATGGATTCTTTTCTCGTAGCAATTGAATAATCTTTATTACCGATTGCTGTTAGAAACTATTTTAGATTGCATAAGTGAAGAGTTAATCCCAAGATAGTTTTTTTAGAATTAGATGTTTCCGTTCATTAGAATAAAATTGCATGTGTTAGATTAGATTTAGATTAAAAGCATTTTATTTAGAAACTTTTTAGAAAGGAAAACATCATCCCTTAGGATCATCACAAACAAATTGGGAAACTGGTCCCATTATCCCCAGTCGGACCCACTATCCCAAACGGAAAAGGAGCTGCTTTCAAAGTTTGGACTGGGTGGGCATCCCCCTTGTTGTAGACCCGATTTTCGGGGCTTCAACACCATGTTAAGTACTCACAATGCCTTCCATTATCGAAACAATATTTTCATTGGCTTACTTCAACCTCTTTCTTTTTGGGTAAAGACTAGGTAGCGATACCTGTGTGTATGCCCATGCTAAACCAGAATGTTTGTTTAGGGGGAATTTGAATATTGGGTTTCACCAACACAAGATTAAAAAAAATATAGGAGATTATTTACAATTGTAATGCTAATTAGTGGATACATAGATTCTATCATGCTAACATGAATGTTTTTTTTGGAAGATGGAGCAAACCAAACCTCTCAGGCATGTAGTGTAATTTATACGAACTTTTCAATGTTAAAAGTAGTCTTGACCCAACTCAATCGTACAAAGAACAATTGAAGACAAATAATTTCCAGAGTATATAACTGTATATATTTGTGTTATTTACATCATCATACATCTATAGAATGGTTCCCATCCTACTCGTACATTAGAAAAGGACTTGATCAAGGTTGAAACTTAAGGGGAAAAGAAGATAAGATCTCTCATCTTCCAGCAATGTAAAAAGCCATAATTCAATGGCCATTGGCTTCGAATCTCATTCATGAATGTGATTACATCTTGCTCATATGTACCAAATCCTAAGCTACGTTGATATACAATGCTCATATAATTCACCCAAAACCACTCACATCAAGCCCCCTTTCCATGGAGGATATAGTGGTATAACCATTGGAATTCAAGTCCAATTTTGTTACCATTTTGAGAATCTATTACTCCCATTTGAGCATTTTTTAACTTGATTCGTATGAAATTTCATGAGGAGATATAACACTAGAAAAGGTTGATTATATTCATGTAGAGATAGAGCACTAGAGAAGGATGATTGTTTTTACGCGGAGATAGAGCACTAGAAAACACTAATATTATTTCCATGGGTTGAACAAAAAGCATGCCATTCATTCACAAGCTTCCTTTTTCTTTAGATAAAGGATTTCCATTTTCTTCTGCATCTACTATGTCACTAGTAGACTTCTCATGCAAAATAATTAAAGAGTCCTTGGTCCTAGAGAAAGAAGAAGAAATATTTTCTTCTCCTGCCAATTCTTGTAGCCTCATATCTTTTCTTATTTCTTCCTGCTAAAACTACACAACTGCATCATATGCATACCTTGACTGTTTTCTACCACCAACCTGAAAATGTTTTGTAGGGATCTTCTTTGAACTCTCATTCTTTGAATTATGTTAATGTTGTACACATTTTGCACCCTGATACAATTGGTCAATATGGATAAGGATGAATATGTGGCCCCTTTATCTTGTCATGGCCAGTGGTATTTATTCCTTGACTATGTTATCTGTTCTTTTTTCTTTCCAAATTCCTTATTGAAGTTGTCATTCTCAAGCCTTCAAGGTAAATGAGAGTTGTAAATTTCCATCTTACCTACTAGATAGGGAGGTTCCATCTACCAAATCAGCAAGTGGATGTTTTCAACCATTGTTACAAGTTGAATTTCAGGCAATTGTATCAGTGGGACATGGTAAAAATCCTGACCCTGCTGATGGATAATGGGGCATTTTAGCTCATTATAGATACTCAATTATCTCTAATAGAGGTTTTCCTACAACTAAATTGGCATATTATGAATGTTTCTATCCCTTTTTCTCCTCATGCATAGATATTTGGCATAAATTTGTTTACTTTTTACTGCAAGGAAGTCCCTCTTCCTTTCAAAAGTAAAAACCTTACATTAGTAAATAGTTGGGGCATTTCATCTCTTACTGGACCTTGTTGTTATTTCTATTACCATTTGCCTATACGTAAATAGCTATTAGTAATTGGCATATTGTGAATGTTTATGTTTTGTCTTTACCAATACATAGATTTTTGACATATTTTGGTTTCTTCAACACTGCAATAAAGTCCCTTTTCCTTTCATCTCCTCAATGCAAGAATTAAAGTTGTAGAGTTCCGATTAGTCTTCAATTTATAGAATGTAAAACCCCAACATCCAAGACAACGGTGAAAATTGCATGTAGGTTGTTATATTTCGAGTTGCTCACAATCAATTAATGTGGTTTTTGTCAGGCATAAATTTTTGTGATGCTTTTTATTTTGAAGTGGATCTTCATAAATAAATACATATATATCTTGTGTTACAGGCTAAAAATGAGAACCACCCACCCGTGGTGATAAATGAAATTGCAAAGGAGCTAAATATTCTTGATGAATCACCTCATCGAGGTATAAAAGTGGTGGTGAATGATGACAACTTTTTCAATCACAGTTGCAAGCATTGAAGGACCAGGTACACTCTAAAAGAATAATCCATAACAATGTAACATATTTTGGATATTCTATGCTTGAGAAAGGGATAATTTTTTCATATTGCATTTACTGAAGCATCTGAATTCGTTTTTTTTGCATGGTTATTACTAAATTTTTTGAACATGAGCTAAATTTACATTTATTGATGCTTTTTCCTGCAGCTGACACTCCATACGAATTTGTTTTTTTCGAATGAAACTGACTCTAACCCCTGATTTTCCAAACTCTCCTCCCAAAGGTAATTGTTGATCCTTATAATGATGTTTCATCTAAATTACATTCTCTTAAATGGATATTATGTTTGCTATAGATGTTTAGTTGCCTCTAGGAATTTTTTTTCTTTTTCTACTTACTACTTATCTAAATCATCAAGTATATAAGGGGGATGCATGAATTGTTAAAACTGAAATAAACTTTGGCATCTTTAAACAATAATGACTGGCTTGAACTGCATGGTATTTTTTCACAAAAATGAAATGCAAGCAATGGAGAGATATGTGTCAATACTCTGAAGAAGGATTGGCATCCAACCCTTGGAATGTGACACATTATTCTTGTATGTGTTCATCCACTTATCAATTTAGCTTATTTATGGGTACGATGTGCTTGTGTTATAAGAGGTACGATGTGCTTATGTTACAAACAAAATATATTGATATGGGTTTATTTTGCAAGCTCTATACAAGCATTCATGCTTTGAAGCCCAAATTGAAGAGTAAAGTGGCAATTTCAAAGTCTACTTCTTCAAATGAAGGCCCAAAAAATACCCTTGTGACCTCTCCTACCCCACTTATACCATGCACAACAAACAAGAGAATAATATTCAATATCCAAGCATAAATGTTGCTTCAACAGAAGCTATAGAAGTTAGTGCATTAATAGTTCAGAAGAAGAAGGATATAACTTATACCAAAGTACACATTGATAAGAAAAAGCTCGATGCAAGGAAGAAAAGTCTTAGAATATCATAGAACTTTAGCCCTTCTTATCAGTTATTTGAGTCTTTTAACTGGTCATGTTACAAAGGTGAGCTAATTTATTCTATGAAATTAATATGCATTGATCTTTGCAGGCCAGATTGAGTATAATGTATCTAGAAGCTAGAAAGGTTTGGTCTCAGAATTTTTGGGAGCCAAAAATTGGGTACCTGAGACATAGTTAATGGAAACTACTACAAGTTTATCGGTTGGTATCTATATTTATTATTTTTGGCACCCCCTTAAATAATTTTGTATTTTTGTGTTCTTTTATGAGATTTCGTCCATGTAAATCTAGTTTAGTATGTAATTTTCAATGATTGTATGCAGTTTTCGAAATAGTAGTTTTGTTGGTGCTAAGTTGTTATTCCAAACAACCATGACCATAATGGAAACATTGAATCAACCTGAAATATTGAGTTTCTTTGGCAATGTTGAAATTTAGTCCTTTCACAACAATTAGTTTTTAGTTGAATAATGCCTATTTTTCATTTTTGTGGGTATGATGTGTATTAAGAGGATGGAAAGGTTTGAGCTTAGAACCTGCTCCAATTATAAAACAAAATCACTACTTAGACCAACATGTTTAAACTTGATATCAAAAGTGGGTTGTTCTCATATTCAAAAAGATTTTCTCCATCGAATTCACAATCGATTTTATCTTTTGTTCTTTTTTCCCCTGATTTGATTCATCAAGAACCAGAGCTAGTGCTTATTGCTCCAATTGTTCAGGTTTTGGCTATATATTTGAACATAACACTGCATGACATATAGGATCGTCTGTATGCTATTATTATTGATTGTACATCACAATTTTTGCAATTTTTTTGGGTTCCCAAAGTTAACTATAGGTTGATGGTTAGGCATGCAATTTATCCCCTTTCATATTAAAGATATAGAATGCCACAAACTTACATGCATAAAATACATTTATACAAAAAAGCAGTGCATTACCACCACGTGGTTCTTGTTGGATCTCCATGCACAACACTAAAAAAAAGGACCTGTAAAGAAAAACAAGCACAGTGACATTGCCTCCACGTGGCTTTTGTTTCCCATAGAAAACAACCTAATCATCTTATTTATAGAGGGAGTACCTACATATGGTTTTTTAGCCCGTACAAGTGTAAAATAGTAATTTTTCATTATTCCCATATTTTCCAAAGTTTTTATCATAGTAGATGTACATTACATGAAGTATTTCATCCATATTTTTGCTGAACATTATGTTTATTTAGTGGAAATAACACCCCCTACACTGAAATAGTCAACAAGAGACCATGGTAATACTTATATTTGGGAGGGGCTCTTAAATATATAGCTCCACTTCTATTCATAGAGTCAAAATAGGACTATGGTACATGGGAGGGAGAAACCCTCCTATGTGCTCTCGATCTGTAACCTAGTGGAACTATCACAATATGAATTGCTAGCTATTAAGAGTCATTCTCTAGTGTTGTTGAGTCTCATGTTCCCTTGAGGCACCATCAAAATATCCTCTAGAAATTTTAGAATTGTATTTCAAAGGTATGATAGTGCAAGGAAGCTTTGTCTTTAGTGAGGTGCATGATAAGGTAATGCTTGCCTTCAACATGTAGAAAATCTTGTAGACATTTGGAGGTTTATTTTGGAATACACCATTGTTTTGACCTAGCCAAATGGAGCAGATCACCTCTACAACCAAAATTTTGTCTTATGTTCTAGTTGTAGTCCATTCATTTAATGCCTTTGTGTTATCTCCAATCCATTGTTGCATTTTACATAGTCCATGAGTGATAGCCCATATCTCATTAGTGAGATGATAGTAAATCAAAAGGTTATTTCATGCTTTCGTGCTATTCCCTTAAGAGCGCATGTGTTAGGACTTGTCATATTTTTAGCAGTGAATTTCTCCTAAAGCTAAAAAAGAGTTTTTTGTTTTTTTCTTCATATTGGAGAGGGGCTTTAATGCTCACTACACATTTTTTTCCCAACAACTTTGCAACTTTTGAAAACATAGAACATTTTATCACATCTCCATATACAACGCAATTAGTCGATTTTATTAAAATAGATTAATTACTCCAGGCTACCATTATCTTGAATCTAGCTTATCGAATGTAACCTGATAATATAGAATATGAAATTGGCATAGGAGGGAGCATTAGAAAGTTCATTAACTTGAATCTAGCTCGTTCCATGTAACCCGATAATTCAGAAATATGGAAGTGGTATTGGAGGGAGCAAGACAATTAATATCAAGAAGTTATGGCATTTTAAAAATTTGACAGGTGGTTAAATAAGGTTGGGAAAATCTTATTGTTCTCCCCGGTAATTGAAGTCGAAAATGGGACTAACCTGCATTTTTCCCAAATGGCCGGCTTGTCTATAATCACACAAATTAATTCGCATATCAATTCTGGTGAAAACAGAAACTGGGCCAAAGCAGGAAAATTTATAGCCTAGGAAGTTTCGGGAGGAGATCGACCGAGCGATTCTCGTTGTCATTCGTTCCATTTTACCAGAAGTTGCGATCGACGGTTTAGGGTGGATGCAAATGATCTACACTCCCTGTGTCTAAATGCTGCCAGCGTTTCAGCCTTCAGGTAAGCAATGCAAATTAATATTGGTATTCATATCACATTTTTCCATTCTTATTCCAGTTTCATTATTTTGTGAAATTTAGACCAAGTGCTTAATGTCTTGTATGCCATGACACTAAAAGGAGGTAAGGCCCGAATGAAATTTTCCCGTTGATAAATTTATGTAACATTCACCTCTAGTAGAGTACTCAAATTTATCGGACTTGAAATAAAAAACCTCTAATATTTATGCACACATACATGCTCTGCCCCAGTCGTGTTCATTTGCTCTTAAAAGGGCTAATAATCAATTCAGTTATTCTTTTAAAGAAAGCAGGGTTTGGTGAAATTGTACTTGCAGTTGTAAATCACACTTATCTTAGCTTTGTTGATTGATATCTTGTGAGGGAATATGAAACCATGAAATTGCTTTTTTTTTTTGGGATTGGAGATGTATAGAGTAAAATAGTTAATGTCAATGACAATGGAAAAGTTCAGAATGGGTAAAGGGTTAGTGATTTTGATCCTTAGAATGGGGGCTGCTGTGGAGAATAACAAGCCATCCTATTTGCCTTCGATCTCACAAGGGGTGATTGATGAGTAGTTCAAGTTAAAGAGAAACAAATGGCATCTATAGGTTGTTTCATGCATCTAATGCTTGTATTCTAGTGGAAGAAATGTGTGGTCCATGTGTGCTTCAAGCTAAAGGGGAGTTATGAGTTGTACTTCCAAATAAATATGCATTAATTTCACCCTACCTAAATTTTGCCTAGAAGAAATGGAACCGTCCTTCCCTATCTATCAACTTATGGCTCGGTGCAAAATTTATGTAGGGTGGATGATGAATCCTTGTCCTAGTAAACCCACACCAACACTGACCTGAAAGAAAAGTGAAACCTCGAGAAAGCGGTGTTGAATTCTATACTCTACTTTTTTACCTGTGTTAGTCACCAGCTATGCGTCTATAAAAAGATTGAATTCTATACTCTATTTTTTAAACTGTGTTAGCCACCAGATATGCGTCTATAAAAAGATGAATTCAGATTAAGATCTGATGGAAGAGGCAACCATCACTAGCATGCTTAATTCTCTAAGGAGTTGTTCAAGTTCATTGATGTTTGTTGCCAAAAGAGTTGGAGAAAAAGAGCACCCCTTATTAAACCCAATAGTACTCCTAATATCCCTCATGAATCAGTGTGTAATGTGAATATCACTTACAAATTACAATCGTCTCATCAGAAGCGGTAAGACAAAAGTCTCTATGCTGCAAACATTTAGAAAGGGTAATGAGAAAAGGTTTTGTGAGAGCTATGAAAGACAAACAAAAGATCATTCCTCTTCATTGTTAAGAACTTACATTTCCTGCACTTAAGGAGGTGATACTATTATCTCCAAGTAATTATTGTTAACCTAACGTTATGAGTAGAATCATACATAAGCTTCCTTGGAGTAGGTTTCATATTCTTCAAGAGTTTGATGAGGGGAAAAGAATTCATTCAATATGCCTAGTTGGTAATAATAGGTGGTGGAGGAAAAATCATCCCAATAACATTATGGTTGGGACTTATCTGAATGATGATCATGGAAGTTACTATCTAATTGTAAATCTATTGAAGGTTCTAGCTCAGTTACATGGTAAATTTATGCTCTTCTCCTTTTTGTTTCATTGAAGAAAAAAAATAGTGGTTTTGATTTCTTTATGTTATCTTATTCTAAGACTTGAATTCTCCTTTTGAATGTGTTGTGTTGGTTTTCAGAAATTTCTTTTGATTGACAATGAATCACACATTAGAGCTTCTTTCTAAATTGCACTTTCAACCATTTCTAGGTACTTTTGAGGGCATTCATCTAAAGAGTGGTGTTCTATTTGAGTGAGGAGGATATGATACAATAAGACATTCATTTGGATAAATTTACTACGTTTAGGAAGTATTGGCCTATCAACATTTGGAAGGAGCAAACAAATTTGCAAATGATTATCATCTCTATATGTTGCAGGAGATTTATTATCAGGTTCTAATGAGATCCCAACTTATAAACTGACTTTCGTGGCCTCAAACTTTTCTTTGTCTTTTCCAATCTCTTATGTCTCTTTCTCTAGCACTTCTGTAGTCATATTATGAACCTTTGGCTCAAATTTTTGTGCTTCCAAAATAATATTCTCTTTAGGAATACCCAATTGTGAAACTTCCACCATAATTTGGTTAGTGTTAGGACTTGACTCAAGTACTGGCATAGACCACTTCCCATATAAAGAAAAAATGATGTCTTCCCTTCATCCTACACTTTGATACCAATGAAGGTATTATCTTAATTAATATTCCTTTAAAATTCCATATTAATTTGATTAGTGTGCTTCATGTCATATTTTGATGTAATATAGCGGCAATTTACTTGTAATTCTTGTTGTGATGTACCATTCGTAGGTCGGTCTGCTGGTTGTGGAGATTGAGTAGTGCCTTGAAGGGAGGTGGTCCCAAAGTTACATCCATCAATTTCATCCCTAGTATGAGAAAGAAGAAGAATGTCTTTTCCTTCTAGGGAAGAAGTAGCTTTGACCAGGTATTCCATGTATTTTGTCGGTAAAACACATATTATTGATGTATATTTTCTTTCATTTTCTTGGTCTTGATAACCCTCAACAGAAGATAGTTTTTTAAGAAAATGAGACACCTAACTTCCAATTCCTTGAACATCCATGGATTTAATTTGATCCACATCACTAATAGCTTCTAAGTAGTTCTCTAGACCAGTTTCATTTGAGTTGCATGTCACATCACAAACAAGTTTCCCCATAGGATTAACAAATGAAGCATTCTAACTTTGATAATCTTGAAAGCAAATAGGGTTGACAAATTCACCAACATGAATATATCAACATTTGTATGCTACATTACTGGGGTATTTCCATTTTCAATAGTCAATTTTATGTCAGGTGAAGTATTATCAATGTGGCTAGATGATGCATTAGAAGCTTCTATAGGTGGGGAGTCGAGCCCTAGGGCCTAAACTAGCCATAACCCATTCTATATCTTTAACTTGATTGTATGACTCAACATCTACAATTGTTAACCATTTGGTACCAGTTTTAATTAAATTCTCACCCGGAAACTTTTCTTTAGGCTTTGGGCCATTTTCTTTCTGTTACTAGGTCTTTTCTTGTAAAGACACTATTTTCCAATAGATGTTTGTCACTTTTGATCATGCTTTCATCACCTACATTCTTTGCTTTATCATCATTGCAGGACTATGAAATACTCCCAAGTGATGCTTCAATGAAATGTTTTTAGCTACAATCAAGCAACCTCTTATTATTGGAATATTTTGACATGTCTCATTGTTTAAAGGTTTGCTAGCATTGAAGCCATCAAAGTTGGAACTTGTTTGATCCCAATGATATTGATCTTGACTTTTTTCACAAAATTTCCATAAGATTATGGATCTATGTGACTAGAGGATTATAGTGTGAGGTGGGTTGCCTTTCCAAAATTGGATTAAAAATCTAATGGTAATGTTAATTTTATTATATTCTTGCACTATGAACTCTTCTTGTGGGTTCAAATGTTCAACATATTACTATTGTTTTCTTTTTTGTGACCCTTATTTCCACTTACCCATCTAGTAACCATCATGTATGCATCATTTTAGGGATGTGCTATCTCAGGGGTAGATTGCCTCATTTATGCCATAGTCCTCGAATGATCTTGTGCATTGAGTCTCCCATATATTCTTCCTTCCTTGTGATTTTTCTTTGCTAACTTGGTGTGGAAATATACTATCGTCTAAGTCTACCATTCCTTGTCTATACAATATCATATGCCTTTCAAACTCTAACTCAAGTGGGTATAGTCCCAATAACTTTGATGTAAATAAACCATAATACTTATAGACTACTTAGTGTTCTTATTCTAAAAATTCATTGTTTTGCAGTAATAAAGAGCTACATTAGAAGTTAAATACCATGAGAACAAAGTGTTTTATTTAGTAAAACAAGAACTTTTTTTTTTGTAGTATATTTGAACTATAAAATAGGAATGATCAATTAGAGATTCAATATTTACTATATCTAATCCCTCAAGAGAATTTTTTACTATATCTATTTTGATTACAAAGATCAGAGGACTTCTCATGATGAGGAACATTTAGGTATAAACCTTCTTAAACACGTGGGTTCTTTCCTCATCTTTTCTAGGTAGATTATTATGGTGAATGCAACTATGAAGAGGAAAATACGCATACTGTCATATATATTTAGCTATATCCTTAGATCCTTCGACCTGAAACAAGTGCCTTAATCAAGCATACCTCCATGGCCCACCACGCACATTGCCCTCCAAGGCCCAATTGGTTATCAAAGTAATTGTAATTTTACTCAATAGCTCAAGCATAAACAATAAAGTAACCTAGAGCTACAACCAGGGATGATTGTTACACAGATCTACCAGGAAGGCAAAGCCAAATACTAGAGATACAAAGCCACCCATTTCAATTGATCCAGATGCAAGGAAAATTCAAAAGGAAAATGAAAACAATCTTCTTCTTCTGGCTTCTTCCCGTAGTGTTTGCCCTAATGCATTGAATCCATTTCTTTCTTCTTCCCCCTTACACCCTTTCTTTTAAAATTCAATTGTCCCAGTCTTATCAAGGCTTTTTGCCTTCAATTTCTTTTAAGCAGCAACACATTAGTAAGTCGAATGGTAGTTAAATGTTGGATTTCACTGGCACCATATCCGAGAAATGTGATTTTTTGTCAAGAACTAGAGACAATGTTTGATATCCTTATTGGGAAGTCCAAAAAAGCCAATGTTTGGCTTATTTGAATACAACAATTGCAAATTATTGATTTTTAGATGTTCAACATATCTTGACAAGCGAGGGTGCAAATGAGATTCTTCCTTTGATTTGTTATGATCAACCATCGAACCTCACTGAAGGCTCTATTCCTATTAAAAGGATAAAATAGGTTGAACAAGAAATTAATGGGAGTATACTTTTGACTGGTTGCAAAACAATGGATCTAATAAAAGAATGTAGCAGCCCTAATTGTCAACCTTCCATCTCAAAAGCTGCAAGAATACTTTCTTTGAAGATGCCTAGGCTATGTATTCCAAATGATGTGTGATTGTCACCTATTCAACAGCCTATAGTGAATCATTTTGAGAGTGTTTTGCGTCGATGGTTGGCAAGCCATATTACCTCAAAAAATCTAAATTAGTTCTAAGACTGCTTTTCAATTGCAATGTGAATAGAGTGTGTCCTTTATTTTCCATAACCCTTCAAAGGATGCAAGAAACTGTGTTATTACTATTAAAAATGTGGCAAAATGTTGCATGTCATTGGGTAATTGTATTACTGGAGTTCAACAACAAATCCTCATAAAACATTTGCAAGGCCTAAATGATGTTGCCTCTCTTGGTATGATGCTTCAAAGAAAGAACATCAAAGAGAGTGGGTACAATCTTGCCATGTAAATCTGAACAAATTTTCTCTTCAAGAATTTGGACACTCCCAAATAGATATATTCCTCTTAAGAACCCTCAACACGATACTGTGTGGAGAATAGTGTAGCCCAAACATTAATTCTTAAAGGCCATAGTTGTCTCCAATTCAGGGGTTGTGGGGCACTTTAACCCTAGTGCATTAGACAAGTGAAAGAAGCAACACTATAAAATTTATAAATTGAAGCTTTGAAAATTCTCTCTTCTAACATTTCCAATTCATAAACTCAACTTCATAATCCAAAATCAGTAACTAAACTATAACCAATGCTTGAGTTTGTTCATCAACATGTAACATGTAACTTTTGCATGCACCAATGTCACCATGTGGCTACAACAACAAAAATGTGAACTAAGTGTACACCTAGATTCCATGATTATAGTAAGCTTAAAAAATTGATCACGTCCATGGATCATCGAAATGTGGATTCATGTATAAGGAAATACACCATCCACTATGAGATAATGCCATCAACTTTTTAGGAAACATGACATCCTCCATAGATCCTTCATTTCCATCAACAATGTGGCTAACACCATTTCTGATTACATGTGGACATACATGTTCTAACATCTTGGTTGCTTCAACACCATAAAATTCCCTTGCACCATCTTGTGCACACTTGATTTCCAAATTACCACTTCCTGCGCCTACATCCAAAACAATCTTGCCTTCAAAGTGATTCTTGTTCTCAAAGATAGTTGTGTAATAAGAATACATCCTCACATGTCACATTTGGGAAAAGAGTTGCAAGGAATCTCCACAATTCCCTCGTTGCTGATATCTTTCCTTGTACCAAATCACTAACATTCATGCATGCCTTTAGAAGAGGGGAGAATGTGAAGTAATCAGGCTTCATATTCTTGAATTGCATTTGCCCAAAAAGTTTTAGGGACTCATCATCTATCCCATGCTGAGTATAGCCAACAAGAATTTAATTCCATGAAAACATATTTCATTCAGGCATTACATCAAACACTTTGCAAGCATCTAAGAAAATCCCACATTTTACATACATTAACATAAATTTAGTTTCCAAACACAAGCTCGACTCAAGCCTAGTTTTGTTCATGTAGGTATGAACTTGCTCGACCTTTCTAAGGGATTTCAAATTTCTACATACCAAGAGTACACAAACATAGATTTTGGAGTCTACACAAATTTATCTTTGTAGAACAACCAATGCTTCTTTCAATCTGTTCTCTTTACAAAAATGTACTAATATCTATAGCATTGGCATTGGTGATGACATAGTTATTAATGTTTTGGAATTATATGAAACACCTGATGTGATTCCCATAAACTCTTTCTCATGAAATATAAGGTTACAAGTATGTTCCAAACCAAAAGATCCATCTGGAATGTACTTCTGCTTATATGCGTATGAATTCCTTGCCTTCCCAGTAAGCACATGCAAGAAAATCATTGACAATGGTAATTGGCTTGGGTTTAACACCCATCAACTTATTTTAATGGAAAATGTGTAGTCATTTAAATATCCATCATGGACATGACCAATAATTAGAGCATCTTAGGAGAATGGAATTGAAGGAAAACCAACAATACAATTGAGTGTTATAGAATGCCAACAATAGTTAGGGATTATCAAGTAAATCATATGTTAAATGCATAGATAAAAATGAATGAAAACCAGAAACAAAGACATTGCAATTAGGTAAGGCTTATGGAATCATAGGTGGCCACACCATTAAGCTCCCAAACTGAGTAGAAGTAGTTGTCGTGGGAAAATTGGTTCAAGTAATTTGAGAAATAGAATTGACTTCTATATCTCTAGACATAAGGAAGAATTTGGTGTCTCTAAATTAAAATGTTGTATAGGAAGCTATGCTTATGTGAAACCAAAAGATCGTTGAGGTTGAGAGCTTGTCATGCTAGGGCCCACGAATTGGGGAATATGGATTGTTGTAGGGATGCAGATGATGTGGTTAGTAGTGAAGGTGGTAAGCCAAAGTTTGAGGACAATGGATTGTTCACGAGAGAATAAGATAAGATAAGATACTTTTATTAATGTCCTTGGGTGACCACAAGAGTAAGTCAATGGGACTAAAAGATACATCCTGTGTCTCTTATCTTTTGTTCATTGTATTTGGCTAATTTCTTGATGACCTAATGAATAAAGTGAAAACTAAATAGAATATATATACCAAAAGAATATGTATAATTACTTGTGAAAACTATCACAAGTAATTACCATGATCATAAATTATGCTTCCTTCCACTGCCCTTTCCTAAATAATGCATTCAAAAGAGCATTGTAAGTAGAGAGATTAGGACAAAATCCTACTTTTCTCATTTGGCTATATGTTTTTAGAGATAGCTTAATTGATCCACAATTGCCATAAGACTTGATCACGATATTATAAGTGTCTTGATCTGGAATATATCCAACTTTCTTCATTTCCTTAAAAATTATAGCAACATGCTTATGCATACCATTTTTACCACACAACCACCATAGTATTCCACGTGACTCAATTAGGGTTATAGCCACTAGACTTAATTTTATCAGACACTAACATCATCTTTTGGAATCTTGCCTTTTTTCCGTACATTGCAATGATAGCATTGAAAGTGCACAGATTAGGATGACAAACTGCATCCTTAATTTGTATGAAGAGCTCCAAGCCTTTATCCTCTCTTCCTTCTTTCCCAAATGCATATATCAGGATTGTGTATGTAAAAACATCAGGCTCCACTCCTTTTATTACCACTGTATCCATCAAAGCATTAGCTTCATTACAGAATCCATTAGTATAGTAAACTAGAATCATTTCATTATGGGTGACAGTATTAGGTCGATACACTTTGTTGTTCTGAATTTCTATCAAAATATCGAGAGCTTATTCATGCAACCCTTCTTTCCCATAGACATTAAGAAGAGAATTGTATGTGATTCTATATGGGGTACATCCCTCTGCCTTCATCTCTTTGAAAATATTGGATGCTTCTTCATACAACTCTCCTCTACCACAGACAACTATAATGGTATTGTAGGTGCATTCATCAGGTCTAATTCCCTAAGTTTTCATCTCCTCAAAAAGTGATACAACTTTATTCCAAGAATTACCCATCTTGTTGTATACATGAAGCATTACAACATTCAGTTCACATACACCTTCCTCTATTCTCTTGAACAGTGAGATCGCTTCTCTGTACATACCATTCCAGGAATAAGTAGAAATTGAAGAGGTATAGGCATAGACATTCATAGGATAACCTTCTAGGGGAATATTATGAAGCAAGTTAGTTGCTTTAGAGCATTGAGCCTCTATGCATAAAATGTTGATCATGACTGCAATTGTTTTTTCATTTGGCTTGTGATCCTCATGGTTTCTCATCCATTCAAAAATATCCAAGACCTTCTTCCATTATCTAAATTCACATAGACCCTTTAATATTTATAAAAGATCTCCTTCTTGTATTAGGGTCGAATCTAGAATTTCACCCAAATTCCCATTTTGTTGAAGAATTGAGTGTAAAAGAAACTCACCAGTTTCTGAGAGCTCTTCCCTCCATGATTGGCTTCCGAAATCACTATTTTCGTAGCCCGCAACACCCTTACTTGAAGAAGCACCTTCTTGGATACCAAATCATGGAGGCCCTTCTTGAAAACCCACACGAGCATTGGAACACAATTGCAGATGGATCACTCATTTTCTATCTTGCGCGTCTTCGACTACTGATGGAGGACTGGAGAGTGACTCAAGGATCAAACTAATGTAAAGTTTACACATGAATTATAAAAAATCCTTAGTGGTTGAGTATGATTATACACAGTATTCTTGGCCTTGGTCTAATATGGGCAGCATGGTCTCCTAATGGCACTGGTGAAGTCAATTATCAAGGAGAAGGATTGCTATGATATTAGGAACAAGCATGGTGACACCACATATAGTTGGCATTACAACTTTGGTGAAGCAAAAGTATCCTAATTGGAGCCCTAATGCCATCAAGTCAATATTACAAACAACATCAGCAGTCGTTGACCACATGGGGAAGCCCCTGCAAGCACAAAATCATTCTTTTCAAAAGTAATTGCTTTTTCAAATATTTTAAATCCAATCGATTAAGTGTGCTTTTTATTTTCTCAAGATATTTTCCTAATTAATATAAAGTTTACACATGAATGATCAAAAGTACTTGGTGATTGAATATGATTATACACAGTTTTCTTGGTCTTGGTCTAATATAGGCATCATGATCTCCTAATGGCATTGATGAAGGCACTTATCAAGGAGAAGGATTTTCCATGATATTAGGGACAAGCATGGTGACACCACATATAACTGGCATTGCAGATTTGGTGAAGCAGAAGAATCTTGATTGGAGCCCTACTGCCAAAGTCAGCTTTACAAACAAAATCAGCAGTCGTTTACCACATGGGGAAGCACCTGCAAGCACAAAATCAATCTTTTCAAAAGTAGTTGTTTTTTCAAATATTTTAAATCCAATCGATTAAATGTGTTTTCTATTTTCTCAATATATTTTCCTAATTAATGTAAAGTTTACACATGAATTATAAAAAATCCTTAGTGATTGAGTATGATTATACACAATTTTCTTGGTCTATCTCAGGTACTTGAGAGGATAAATTAATATCCTCCCAAACCATACTCAATCACTAAGGATTTTTGATAATTTATCTCTATATTGAATTCCTTAAAATTTCTTAATTAGCAACAAATAATGATTGTTAAAATCCTTCGATACAAACTTCCATTTATATTTTTATGACCACTTACAATTACGGCGAGTCACTATTAATGGCTTGCTTATCAATCCAAGCACTATCACGATTTCAAAAGCACTTAATTACTATCCTCATGGAATTTTATTCCTCTCTTACCATATACAGAAAAGGGAAATTGATGGGTGCCAACATATCCCTAGTTTAGATTTTCATTATTTCTATAAACTTCTTATGCCTTCCACATGAAGAAGAGGAGCAACAATATGATATACATACTATTTTTTTTGGCACAATTCTTAGTGATATTTCATTAAACTTGGAGACCGTCTGTTATAGAGATGCTAATACCACAATGATACCAAATGAAGCAGAATAACCAAATCATGAGAGCAATATATATAGAATAGCGAGTGGAGGGTCGAACCTTCTATTTCCAGGAATTTCAAACTCTCTTAAATTATAGATGGAGAATGAATCCACCTGTAAATGAGCTTAATGAAACCCTTAAAAGAATGAAGCAAACTTCCAATCCATAAATTGATTTGGAGATATATATGGTAGGCCCATTTACAATGATTACTACAAACCCCTTAAAATGCATCATGATCTTTAGAAAAAGAAACTCTTACAACTGAATTTTGATACCCCAACTACACACATACCTTTTTTGCTGCTTCAATTTTCAATATTTTGACTGAGTAGATTTTTGTACCTTTGCAATGTTGCAAAAAAACTCTTACTGACAAATGTTTCTATAGAAGAATTATAACAGTGAAACCTCCTTAAATGATTAAAGTTTGTCTCACTTCAAATCATTACTACATAACTATGAAGTATTGATGACAACAAATGCCTAGAAGTATGCCACAATAGAGTGCATTGATTATCTCCCTTATTGCTTGATACTGCTAAAGATTAAGCAAGAAGAGGGCTTAAAAAAAATATCTATATTTTTTTTGTTGTAAAGGTTGTCTGCTTTAGGTATATGTTACTTTTAGTTGCATACATATTCAATGATATTCTTTATACTAATGCAACAACACAGATTTAGAACTAGAATTTTCATACGATTATTCATAATTGTAAACATACCTCTGTCTATTCAATACGCCGCCCTAGAGTCATCTTGGTCTTGCTGCTACATTCTACCTCTGTCAGAATCTTGACAAAGATGCCTTATTTAAACTTTCATGCTCACGTAGATCTAAAGGTAATAGCCAATCAAATTGCGAGCTGTAGGATGGTATAATGAATCAGTTCTCTCTCAAGGAGGCCATAGAGTTATGTTAATGAGAAGGTTATCATTCTTCAGTTAGCGAGCAAGTTGAATATGCCACAGGGTTCAGATATGAGCTTTCCAAATAATAATAACCAAGTCTGCATAGTTACTGCAACTTTCACCAATAGGAATATACTATAATTTCACTACAACAATGATCTTCAAGGAGACCGAGAGATTATGTAAAATGACCATCGAGTGCCCAGCGTTGACTAATCAAACCTTCTTGTGCTCAAATTATCGATAACCTTGTTTTAGGGATACCTCCAACATAACCATAATATGTCTCTTGAGATCACTAGGATCCTTCTTTAACTTTTCTCCTACGCAATCCCTCAGCCTTATTCCTGCAACAAGTCAGATGATTTGATCCTTCAAGTAAGGCATCATAGTGACTTGACCCTATCGCAGAAAATTTCTATCTTCAAAGTGAAATATCCTTCCAAAATCAGAGGCACTGATAGAGAGAATAGGTGCTAAACAGTTGTTACTAACCAATGATCATGGTGATCATGCTCAGAAATTGATGGAGGAATTTTAGATTATGTGACCCTTCTGAAATATGTTTTGGTCTAGGATTTGGTACTCTTGATCGATGTCCATGACAATAACTTCTTAGGAAAGAATCTCAGCTCCAAAAGTAATGATAGAATGAATGCAAGCCTATGCCTATTATATGAAGTCTTAGATATCTTATGCCACCCCATACTACCATTAAAAAGAAAAAAAATCATAATCATTTATAATAAAAAAATCATAAAAGTTGCTTGAGCTTGCAACTTTGTTCCACCTCTGTGTTGTCAAAAACCTTCCTCTTGCATTCATTGCGTGCATGTGTTCTTCCTTCTGTTGCTGGTAATGGTGCTGCTTGCTGTAATGTTGCTGCCATATTATCTTGATGTCCTTGTCTACAAACAACATGGTGCCTTCATAGGTAGGCGAGCTCATAGACACTTGCTTGGCTGCAAACCTCATTGGGCTCTCAACGATGTCCTTTGAATCTTCTCTCCTGAAGGCCATTGTCCTTGTGATACTGAGAGACAGACGAACACATGTGATGCCTGGAGACATAGAAACACTCATGCCAAGCAAACTGTCAGCCGAAAACCAAAACAAACTTGAGGACTGACTTGAAACATACTTGTGTGATTGCTCGTGAAGGTTGCGTAATTTCCACCGGGAGGTCGAGAGACTGACTGCCAAAATTGCGCAAGGCATAGTCCGGGCTATCAGGAGGTTGACTAACTACTGGAGCTACACAATGCACAGTCTAGCTTGGCCTGTTGAGGATTGAAACTATGCAATGCACAATTTCAGTTAGCAGTGACATGCAACCAGCAAACTGCATTCCACAGTTTCTGGGGCTAGCAGGACACTGCCTCAAAGAATTGCACAATGCAAGTCTGGAGGTCAGTGTTGGGCCAAACTTGCACAATTTCTAGAGGGAAGGCAGAGCCTTCGCTTTCAGAAATGTGTAGTGGTAGCTGGGTAGGGCACGGTCTGGGCCAAGGCAGCCTCGACCAGGCACTGAAAACATGAGAAGTTTGGATGAATGGTGAGATGAGTACAAACAAGAGTGAATGATCATTCATGCAAACAACAAGTGTAGGATTTAGAAAAATCATGCATGTGTGTGAAGTGAGTCGCCGCAACGACGACCGTCCATGCAAAACAATGTCATGCATGTGACGGCAGTGAGATGCGAACGAAAACTAAAACGATGCTTCTACAAGCTAACATACATCAAAACGACAACAAGCGCTCACTGAAATCAATCAGACAACACTCACATGAAGTGAAATACAAAAAGCGACAGAAATGCAACACAAGACATGAAAAGCGGGCTTACCCCAAAAAAGCTGAGCTGAATGTTCCAATGATTCCGAGATGTAACATGGGATGTCAGGGGACCCGCCAACATGTTAGGGGGTCTCCCCAGTAAGAAGTCCCAATTAGACCATATACCGTTTGGTGTAGGAGTCCCAACAGTGGGTCGTATGGTATCGCCTTGACCGCGGTTTCACACAAAGGCAAGTAAGATGTCCCTGTTGGTAGCAAGTGTGTGACATATGTGGCAAGTTAGGGAAGGTGCATGAGCGGTTCTAACACATGGTGGGTGAGGTGAGTGCGCCCCTTGGAAACCTATGATAGCACAAAGTTAAGAAGGGAACACATGAGCAACCACAACATGGAAGGCAAGCTAGCTAGCAATCCAAAGTGATGGTTAAAACAACATCACATTTCAATAAGATTCATACATACATATACAGAAAATAGCTACACGTGCATGCGTTGTTGGGTGTGGAGCATGATTGTTCAGAGGTCTTTGTTTCAGGTGGATGTATACCCCAGGAAGTTTGTACAACTCTCCATGCGAGGGGGACTTATCCCCCCGGGTTCGGGGGGGGGGGAGGGGGGGGGGGGGGGGGGGGGGGCCGAGCACCCCTGGCTGGGGGGTCCGGGGGCTAGCGGTCCCCGACAGGGGTTTTCAGGGGCAGCGCCCCGAAAACAATAAAAACATATGTAAAATTTCCTTGTAAAAGTATAGTAATTTCTAGTCAATCTGGGCCGTTCATTATGCTGATGATCTGACGGTAGAACTTATGTTTAGTTTAGGGTTTTTTTCCCTAGAAGGCAACCCCTCTCTTTGTATGAGGGCATTGTATTGAGGCTGTGATATATATGTGTATTTTTCGAGCGAGAAATAGAGAGGTGAGTCTGTGAGAGAAAACAGAGGATATTACAACGGATCTGCTGTAGGTTGGGTCTCTTCATTTTGCTGGATAATAGAAAGGAAGGACTGGCTGTTCGGGTTGGACGTAGCCCAAACTGGGTGAACCACGTCTGTGTCTCTCTGGTTTTATGTGTTTATATTTATGCAATATTCTATGTGTTCCATTGCTACAACCCTCCACACGGGGGAAGGGGGGGGTGCGGGGGGGGGACTTTTCCCCCCCGCGGGGGTTCAGGGGAGTTGATCCCCCTCGACTGGAGGGTCGGGGGCCAGCAGTCCCCTGGCGGGGGTTTCGGGGGCAGCACCCCTGAAGCTAAAAACATATGTAAAATTTCCTTGTAAAAGTATAATAATTTCTAATCAATCTGAGCCATTCATTAGGCGGATGATCTGATGGTAGAACTTATGTTTAGTTTAGGGTTTTTTGCCCTAGAAGACAACCCCTCTTTTTGTATGAGGGCATTGTATTTGAGGCTGTGTAATAGATGTGTATTCTCTGAGCGAGAAGTAGAGAGGTGAGACTGTGAGAGAAAACAGAGGATATTACAGCGGATCTGGTGTAGGTTGTGTCTCTTCATTTTGCTGGATAATAGAAAGGAAGGACTAGCTGTTCGGGGTGGACATAGCCCAAACTAGGTGAAGCATGTATATCTGTGTCTCTCTTGTTTTATGCGTTTTTTGTGTTTATATTTCTACAATATTTTATGTGTTCCATTGCTCCGTAATATATAATTTTCTAACAATTGGTATCAGAGCCGAAGGTCTATTTGGCTGATAAACTCGCAGGAAAGAAGGGTTCCTCGTTCGAGTGGGAGCAATGGTGGAACATGGTAAGTTTAGGGTCGAGAAATTTAATGGCCAAAACTTCTCACTTTGGAAGATGTAGATGGAAGATTATCTGTATCAGAAAGATCTATACCTACCATTGGGCGGAAAAACAAAGATGTTGAGGAGTATGAGAGATGAAGAATGGAACCTTCTCGATAGAAAGGCACTCAAAACAGTATGGTTGTGCCTCGCAGTGTCGGTCGCCTTCAACATTTCGAAGGAAACAGTGAAAGAGGGTTTGATTAAGACGTTGGAGAAACTATATGAAAAACCCTCGGCCTCAAACAAGGTATTTCTTATGAAACGGTTATTTAATATGAAGATGTCGGAAGGTGGATCTGTTGCAGACCATTTAAATGATTTTAATACTGTTACAAGTCAGTTATGTTCTGTAGGGTTAAACTTTGATGATGAAGTTAGAGCTCTGATATTCTTATGCTCATTACTAGAAAGTTGGAATGGTTTAGTAATGACCATTAGTAACTCTGTTTCTAGATCTAGAACTTTAAAGTTTGATGATGTTATCGGTGCTATCCTTAGCGAGGAAATTCCATGGAAAATCTCTGGTGAGAGATCGGGTAATGCTTTGAGTGGAGAGTCTAGGGGAAGAAAAATGGAAAGAGGAAAGAGATCAGGATATTGCAGTAAATCAAGGAAAGGTAGATCCAAGTCTAGATCGGGGATAGTGTGCTGGAAATGTGGAAAGAAGGGACACCTAAAGAAAGAATGTAGATCTCAAAAGGGAAAAGAAGGAGATGCACAACAAGAAAACAATCATGAAGCAATGTGACAGGTGAGGTGTTACAAGATGCTTTGATTCTTTCTTTCAAAAATATTACTGATTCCTGGGTGGTAGATTCAGGGCCTCATTCCATGCCACACCAGATAAGAAATACTTTCATGACTATGTTCAAGGAGATTTTGGACAAGTTCGTTTGGGTGATGATAAACCCTGTAAAATTGTTGGAATGGGTAAGGTTCTTGTAAAACAGCAGAATGGAAACCAATGGCTACTAAAGGGGGTAAGGCATGTTCCAGATCTAAAGAAAAATCTGATTTCAACAGGGTAGTTAGGTGGTGAAGGTTGTGTGACAACTTTCATAGATAAAGCTTGGAAGGTCACCAAAGGAGCCCTGGTAATAGCAAAAGGCGAAAAGGTTGGTACATTGTATTTATGCAATGGTATTTCTAACTCTGTTAATGCTTTAACTTCCAAAGGAGCAGATGCAGCATTATGGCATCATAGGCTTGGACACATGAGTGAAAAGGGATGAAGATTCTTCACTCAAGGAATTTATTGCCGGGTTTGAAGAATGTTGATTTGGACTTCTGTGAGAATTGCATTTATGGAAAACAGAAGAGAGTCAGATTTCTCAGAGTTTGGAAAGAAAAGAAGAATGAAAAATTAGAGCTTGTGCATACAGATGTATGGGGACCTGCTCAAGTATCATCTCTCGGTGGATCTCATTATTATGTTATTACTTTTATTGATGATGCAACTAGAAAAACTTGGATTTATTGTATTAAGAATAATCTGATGTATTTGATACTTTCAAGAAATGGAAAGCTTTGGTTGAGATTGAGACAGGAAAGAAATTGAAGTGTCTTAGATCAGACAATGGAGGTGAATATTGCAGCAAAGAGTTTGATAGGTACTGTTCAGAACATGGAATTCACAGAGAGAAGACAGTTCCAAGAACACCACAAGAAAATGGTGTCCGAAAGGATGAACAGAACAACCATGGAGCGGCAAGGTGCATGAGATTGCATGCAGGATTGCCTTTACAGTTTTGGGCAGATGTTGTAGATATTGATGTTTATCTAATAAACAGAGGGCCTTCAAGTTCCTT